>JAYXIM010012616.1:0-220486 GCA_037575425.1 Anastrepha fraterculus | reverse complement strand
TGCAGAAAATTTGGCTGAAGCGCTGCTTCTTCAAGAATTGTTGCAATTTCTTCAATACGAAAGCGTATGCGAATCAGAGACCTGCATGGCTCACTGTTGTCTTGAGTTGTTCATACGCTAAATTTCTTGCTCACATTCAGTCAATTGAACCAAAATATTTGGTCAAGTACAGTCAGCTCATGCAGGCGAACGCGTGGTTCAGCTCAGTCAACACGTATGATCTAATGTCTTCGGCTCAAATCTAATCATTGAACAAAAAGCAGCATTGAATGAAATTAGCATCGACCTTTGCTTTCAAACGATCAAACTTGTTCAAAGAAGTAATTGTCATTATTGTAAATAGCACATGTTCGAGCAAACGAGCGTTGGCGTAGAATGTACGCTGGAAATTGCGTTTCGTATTTGAAAGGATTAGTTGGTTTCAGCCGTTGTAAAATAATGTCAAACGATTATTATAAGTTTTAAGAAAAAAAAAACAAATATGAAAATAAAGTGTTTTTGCTTTAAAATTTTGCTTTTACTTTGCTATCGTTACATGCAAAAACTCATGCGGGATCATAAGTGTTCAAACCGGCACATTTGGCTCTATAGCCCTTTTATTCTTGCTCAAAAAAATGAATGTACAGCCGAACGAGCAATTACCCGAGACGGCTGCTATGAAGACGAATGGTGATAACGTCGGAGAGCTAAAACGCAGCACATGATTTGATTGAGCTGAAGTAAACAATGACAATAACTTATCTGAATACGTTCGATCGTTTGAAGCAAAGGCCTGTTTTTTTGTTCAAGCGAAGCGTATGAATTTACACTCAACCGGTGCAGTTCTCTGATGCGAATTGAGATTGTTGAGTAGAATGCTGATGATTGAGAAGAAGAGTCTGTACTCGCCCCTAAAGAGTTTACTGGATCCGACGACTTCAAGAAAATTGTGTGGAATCAAAGTAAATATAGTGCTCCAAAAATCTGCTTTTGAGTTTTGTGGTACTGATTTAGGAGACGAATTGAAGAAGCTTGGTAGGCCTTACAAATCTTTTCCCATTTTTTTTTGACGATGTCATTATTTTTATTATTAATGTTATTGTGCAATAATGCACTGCAACCCCTGATGTGGTCTATTGGGATTGACCACAAGCCTATAATTGAAGGCTTCTGATAAATTTGATTATCTCCTCAAACTTTTTGTTCCGTATCACTAATGGATTTGCTCTTTGGATAATCCCTCACCAAGCAGTCGACAACCGCTAAGGTAGCTATGTAATACCTCACATCTCTTAACAAGATGGCTGAGCAATTTCACCCAAAGGCAATGGCATGGCATATGGCTTAAAAACATTTGCTATTTTAAGCTTAGATTTATATCTTTTTTCGATAAGAAGCTTGTCTTACAAGATCCAAAAGGCGCATAACCTCATACCAAAGCAGCAACAAGTCAGACTTGAGAGAGCGAAGGACTTCGTGTTTTAATTTTACACCGCTTCTTCATGACAAAAATACCTTTCAAGCGAAGCAATGAATGTAAAATTGTTATGGGGACTCCAGTCCATCAGAAACAACAATAAAACGCTGGTTTGCGGACTGCAAAAGTGGTCGTAGAGGCACCGATGATGCCCAACGCAGTGGACGTCCAAATAGGGTGGTAACACTAGAAAATATCAAGAAAATCCACAAAAACGTTTTGTATTATTGAAAAGGGAAGTTGCGTGAGTTAGCTGGCATCGTAAAGATATCAAAATAAGGTGTTGGATTTAGAAAGATTGGATGTTGGACGAGAAAGCTCTGTTAAAGCAGGTGCCGCGTTTGCTCATAATTAACCAGAATTTATGCGTCGATATGTGACATTAGATGAAACAAGGATCAGTCACTTCAGTCCAGAATCAAAATGATCATCTTCTGGATGGACACCAATTGGTGAACCTCTTCCAAAGCAACCGAAAACACAAGAATCAGCTGGAAAGGTTATGACTTCGATATTTGGGATGTGTGTCGGGTGATGTTCATCGACTAGCTTGAGAAGGGAAATACCATCAACAGTGAAAAAGGGAAATAGCATCAACAACGTTATTGGAGCGTTGAAAGCCGAAATTGCACAGAAACGCCAGCGTTAGGCAAAGAAAAAATATTGTTGCATCAAGACAACGCACCGTCTGACAAGTCAATCAAAACAATGGCAAAACAACATGATGTGAACTTCGAATTGCTCCCACATCCATAGTAATCGCCAGATTTGGCTCCCAGCGGCTATTGGCTGTTCGCAGACCTAAAAAAAATGCTCGCCGGTAAGAAATTTCGTTTGAATGACGAGGTTATTGCTGAAACTGAGGCTTCTTTTTGAGGCAAGAGATAAATCGTTCTACAAAAGTGGTATTGAAATGTTAGAGCGGCGCTGGAATGATTGCGTTGTTCTTGATGTCTCATAAAGGGTGGTTAAGTTTCAAGGGCCGGTGTTGATTTTGAATAAAATACAATTTTTGTAAGAAATTATTGTCATTTCTCTTTATTATGATAATATTGGTATGGCTCAATTACGTATGGACCAAAAAAGGGCCGCCGGCACACCTCCATCCGATGGTCCAAATTTTCGATGACGCTGAGGCATAATTGAGGTTCTATGCCGTTAATGTGCCGAACTATCTCATCCTTTAGCTCTTGAATTGTTGCTGGCTTATCGACGTACACCATTTCTTTCAAATAACCCCAAAGAAAGAGGTCCAACGGTGTCAAATCACATGATCTTGGCGGCCAATTGGCATCGCCGCCACGTGAGATTATTCGGCCATTAAATTTTTCGCGCAAAGGAGCCATTGTTTCGTTAGCTGTCTGACAAGTGGCACCGTCCTGTTGAAACCACATATCGTCCACATCCATATCTTCCAATTTGGGCCATAAAAAGTTCGTTATCATCTAACGATAGCGAACACTATTCACAGTAACTGCCTGACCGGCCTCATTTTGGAAAAAATACGGCCCAATGATGCCACCGGCCCATAAACCGCACCAAACAGTCACTCTTTGTGGGTGCATTGGTTATTCGATTATCATACGCCCAAATGCGGCAATTCTGCTTATTGGCGAATCCACTGAGGTGAAAATGTGCCTCATCACTGAAGATGATTTTCTTCGAAAATTGGCCATTTATTCACTGTTGCCATTTACTGCCACCATTCTGACCATTGACGACGCCAAGAGGCTCTAGTTCTTGAGTCAATTGCACCTTGTAAATGTAAGTCTTTATGCATAATGTTCATCAACGACGAGCGTGAGAGGTGCAATTGTTGGGCACGACGACGAGTTGAGGTGGACGGCTCTTCAACCACACTATCGTAATTAGCAGCAATATTTTCTGCAGTACGAGCTGTACGAGCATGCACTGGTGTTTTCACATCTCCTACAGACCTGGTTTGATCAAACTTTTGCACACATTTTCAGATTCTACGCACATTTGGACGATTAAATTGACCGAAAAAATCACGAAGCGCGCAATATGCATTTTGATTTGAACGCCCGTTTTCATAATAAGCCTGAATAACTTTAACAAATTGAGTAAGTCTGAAATTGAAAAATGTCAAATAAAATGCAGAAACAACTTGACGTTTAGGTGTGGTTCACATTCAACATCGGCCCTTGAAATTTAACCACCCTTTACAATGAGTTGCTGGCGTTTTTGTTGTTGTTGCAAAATAATACTATGGTGATAAAGTACTGTTCTAAATATATTATGGAATATGTTCTTTTCAATTAACAATAAGTGAAGCAGAACATCAAAAAAACTAATGCCTAAAAAAAATTTGGACAACATTTATTTGATAATGTTCATATAATATAAATAACCGCCTTCACTCTTAAGCACGCTATCTGAAATTATGAAAAATATGAAATATGAAATTTCGGTGATCTTGGGCGCGTTTACGGTTTTGAAACGTCATATAATTCAGAGCTTGCTGCCTACGCAAAAGTTTCCAAAGATTGATACCACAAACACTTTATTACCTCCGAAGTAATCGCAATTAACACAATTTGATGAAAAGAATCTTACACAGGCTAATATTAGGTACAAATACTGAACCTGTAAATAAAGCATATGATGTATTTTCCCAAATTTTCTAAATTTGCTATTGCATGCAAAATAGACAGAATCGACAGTGTTATTATTTTAGTAAAAGTTTTGGCAATAAAATGTGTCACATTGCAATTTCGGTATAGCCAACGCTCAAATATCTACAGATACACCCACAACTTGACAAAACAATTCGCATAAGAACACATGAGCCTATAGTTTCAAATGTTTCATATAATACATGCATATGTGTATATGTATGTAAGTACGTGCATAGGAACATAAAATATAATATCAGCTCCTACTTGCCAAAAGATCTAAAAATACTAGCCGTCCATAATAACGCCTACAGACAACAAACAAAAAAGGCCACCTACCGCTGACATCTCCAAGAACTACATAAAAACATAGAAGCATTTGCCAAACCCATATGTGTGTGTTATATATTGCGGTACATACCTATGTAGGTATGTATATATGTGCGTAAGCGCATATGTATTCATGTTCAGGCAAACCAAAATTTGCAGAGTAGATTTTCTCTGGTCACTTGAGATTTTTGTGGCCTCTCACGCTCACGGCTTGCTGCTCTGATACTTTCGTATGTGTCATTAAAAGTAAGGCAAAGGCTTAAATAATCGCCCAGTTGGTTGGCATGTGGTCGAAATTGTACTGAGCAGGAATGGCCGATGTTTTTAGAAATTCGAAGAGGTTCATAATTTTCAGTTTTTTAACCGTTTTATTTTGTGGGTTATTTTTAGCAGAAAATTCAATTTCTATACATACAGTGGGTCACAAAACAATAGGAGTGCCGGCATGAAAAATGTATAAGAATTTTTGTGCCACGCGTAAGTAACGCTGCACTATAGCGGTACATCCAAAGGGTCGCTAGTAGTAAAATATGACGCAAAATTTTATGGCTGCGGTAGTTATTTCGGAGCAGAATTACTTATTTTCTGCGACATTTATTATTGCTTTCCACAAAATAATAAGAGCGTTAACTTCTTCTTCTTCTTAGCATCACAGTCCTTGGTGAACCATTGCTTCATTCACAACCTTGCGCCATTTGTCTCTATCTAAGGCTACCTCCTTCCACCGCCACACCTTTAGCTTTTCAGGGTAAACTTTCACGTCTTCGAGCCATCTCTTTCTGGGGCGCCCTCTTCTTCGGCCCCCAACAGGGCGTAACCCAACTGCATTTCGAGTTATTTCCCCTTGGGCATTCTAAACACGTGTCCGAGCCATCTTACCCTCTGAGAAGTTATAAGTCTTAACACAGCTTCGTTTTTTGCAAATAGTTCCAGCTCATGATTATATCTAATTCGATAGGTACCGTCTGTCTTGCAGTCTTACAGGTCCATATATTTTTCGCAATATTTTTCTTTCAAACACCATTAGCTGATTAATGTCAGTAGTTTTTAGCGTCCATAGGATCCCAACCATAGGTAAGCACGGGTCGGATCAAGGTTTTGAATATCCTTTACTTTTGGTCGCGAGATAATAATTTAGACTTAAGTAGCTTCAAATTAGAAAAATAAGACTTCTTTGCCGCTAAAACTCTATCATTTATTGTCAATGATGTGTCCTTATTGGCTGATATTTTGATACCCAGATACATAGGTAAATCCTTGTACACTCTCGAATGTATAGTTTCCAATCAGCAGGTCATCATGCTTTAAACCGGAACTGGATCGGACCATAACTTTGTTTTCTTAATAAAAATAACTTTTAATTTATAAATATATACACAAAATTTGAAAAGTAAGTAACCTATCAGAGAATTGAATAAACGATTGCTAATTTATGTATTGCGTTTTTGGTCCCAGTGGGTAGGGCAAAAGCGAGCAATGATCGAAAGGCTAAGAAAACAGGGAAAAATATTCAAGAAAATTCAAGATTCCATATGAAGATTTTCCCAGATGATAGCAAATGCATTAAATAATAAAAATAATCATGGAACACGCGGTCGAAAAAGCACAAAACATCCGCTAAAGACGAACGCACTAAAATACGTTACTGGAAGAGTAATCCATTTGCATTAGCCAGGGTCATCCGCGACAACCTTAGTTTGTCAATTAGTGCCGAAACGTGTGCATTGACGTTTGGTGCATTACAAATTGTTCGGAAGAAGACCACGAAAGTACCGCTACTGACAAAGAAACACGTAGAAGCCCGTATAGAGTTTGCATTTGGCCAGGCTCGTGAGTAAATGGCAAAATACATTGTGGACAGATGAAAGCAAAATCGAATTATTTGGTAGTACAGGCTCCAGAAAGTATGCTCGACGCCCATCTAACACGGACTATAGTCCCTGATTCACCACACAAACGGTCAAACACGGCAGCGCTAAAGTCATGGTATGGAGGAGCTAGCGGAGTAGGCCCAATTGATTTGATTGAAGGCATAATGCATCAATGGGCATATGTGGAAATATTACTCAATGGGTAATGTTATCATATGCCACTGAAATGGGTGTATCAGCAGGATAATAATCCGAAACATACAAGAAGGGTCGCAAAATAATTGTTTAGAGTCAACGGAATTGCTGTTATGCGTTGAGCTGCTCAGTCTCCCGACCTCAACCCCATAGTAAATTTGTGGGCAGACATAAAAACAAAAAGTAATGCTGAACGAAAACCAACCAATTCTAGAGATTTATGGAAGGTGGTAAAAAAGGCATGGAAAGGAATTTCATTAAAATGTTGTCAGGATCTAATAGCCTCTATGCCATGAAGCAGTGATGCGGTGCTGAAAAATCGAGGCTATTAAATAAATATTAATAATATAAATAATAAATAAAATAAAATAAAATATTAAATAACCTTATATTATAAAAATTACTCCTATTTTTATGTGGAACTAATTTTCAATTTATTTTACTTGAATTGAACTTTGAATTTTTGTGTATGTTTGATTGAAATATGACAACTGTGTATATATGTATATATATATAATTGGCGCGTACACCCTTTTTGGGTGTTTGGGCGAGTTCCTCCTCCTTTTTGTGGTAGCGCGTCTTGGTGTTGTTCCACAAATGTAGGGACCTACAGTTTCAAGCCGACTCCGAACGGCAGATATTTTTTTATGAGGAGCTTTTTCATGGCAGAAATACACTCGGAGGTTTGCCATTGTCTGCCGGTGTGCGTCAGCTATTAGAAAAAACTTTTTCTTAATTTTGGTGGTTCACCGCGATTCGAACCTACGTTCTCTCTTGATTCCGAATGATAGTCACGCAGCAACCCTTTCGGCTGCGGCGGCCGCCGTAGGTTAGGTTTGGCAGCTGCATCGCACATAGAGACAACGATGCCACTTAGACTATGAGATGGGCCGTGGTGAACCGCGGGAGCTGGGCTACATTTCCCTCTCGATATTGAACCATCCTGAGCTGACAAAGCGTAAAAGGTTGTTGAGACTTAAAGTGTGTAGATTATCTATATTCGTTAAGAAGTACGATTTTAAATATCGGTTCCTGCTTCTGGCTAGAGCTGGGCAGGCGCAAAAAAGGTGTTAAATTGTTTCCAGCTCCTCCTCATTTCTGCAGCTACGACAGAAATCATGCGTGTAAACGGCTAATCTCCTTGCACGATATCCTATGAGACAATGTCCTTTGAGGGCCCCTTAATTTAAATAATACTCTTAATTTTATAATACTCTTGGACAGACGTAGCTTTAGCCTTGGCCATGTTTGCCTAGCAATTTCACAGGTGTTAACGCTAATCCATCTTTGATTTGCAGAACTGATTAGTGCGTCCTTAATAAGAAGCTTACAAGTTGCGAGAGGTACCTCCATAAAATTACTTATGTTTGGCATACAGGTTCCTTCTCTTCCAGTTGGTCTGCCCTACAGTTCCGGCGGCCGCCTTTATAAATGCCAAAAAATTGACACAAACCTTATTTTACAGAAATTTTCACGTTGCATGTTTTTGCATACCGGCACTCCTATTATTTTGACGACAACTGTATGTACAGTGTATGTAGGTTGTATTTTATGGGTGGATAGCATGCGCTAAGTCATAACATTTTGTTTTCAGCAGCTAATTATTGTATAATTAAATGGATTTACTATATAGTATACAGGCAAATAGGGAAATTATTTTAGCAAACTTAGGGGGCGTCCATAAATTACGTGAGATGTTTAAGGGGGGAGGGGGTCGAGTCAAATCTCATCTAATCTTACGTTGGAGAGAGGGGAGGTCTCGGCAAATATCACGCAATTTTTTTTCTGATAGAAACAAAAAAATTGTACATGCTTAAGATTTAATCTTAAGCGTAATCGTAGTATGATTAAGATCATTCACTAACTCGTTCGAAAGAAAATAATTTCATTCATACTTCGATGTTATACATTACTGCTGTCAAACCACCATATTTGTTTTATACCAAATAGCTCAATTTAATCTGAATTTACGGTACAGTGTAGCCCGTCGTTTGTTTTCGCGCCACTATCAGCCGAACGCGCGACTCGATGAACAAGAGCGTACGAGCTGAGTGGCAGCGACACACGGACAGATTCCAACTATCTTTGTTTAGAGAGAGCCAATATTTACTCCAGGTACATTGCAGTTAATTTATATCAAATTTTTATGCATGCCTATTTTATTTTTTTTTTTTTTAGTTTTTTAACGAGCGCGAATGTCAACAAATTTTTATTAAGAGTTAGAAAGGGAAATTGTTTTAAATTTTTTTTTAGGTTGTGAAATGCGATGATCAGAACTGCTGCAGCCCACGCCGGAGTGATCTGCATATGATTCTTCACGACCGTTTTCTGCCACCTCCATACCCTATCACTTAGGTTGGTTGACGTTTGATAATTCCGGACTTTAAAGAACATGACGGAAAGTCATTTGCTCCATTTGCTCCATTTCTAATACGCCTACCGATTCAACCGCTGAATGCCTTTATCAGCACGCCTTATGATCTCTATTGCCCAAGTATACGTGACGATTTAGAGAAAATATGCTGCAGTACATGCGGTATTTACTTCGCATCTATCACAAGAGCCGCAGAGCACAGGCGAGCAGCTCATATTTCACCAGCTAAGCAAGCGCATATGTACCGCAAAGTGCGACCCTCACGGATTGTCGCAAGACGAGCTAATGAGTCACTGTGCGCAAGCATCAACGGCTTAGAGTGGCTAGATCAGAACGAAGTTGAAGGAGCAGATGATTTGAGGGTCATTGATGAGGGTCAGAAAATTAAAAAAAACACCTCACGTAATTTATGGACGCCCCCTTAGTTTCTTCTACTTTACTTTTCCATGTAAACAACTGGTAATTTTTACACGGTGACGTCTTAGGAAACAGGTTTTCTTTCACACACAGCATTCCTTTCCCAATAAATCGGAACTAGTACTAAATTTTGCGGAAAAGAGCTAGTACAAGACCTGAAGATCTAAGCTTCAGCTTAGAAACTAGTACCTTGAAGTTAAATTTGTTAAAATTTTGTTTAACTAATGTTCAGTATTTAAGGGTAATCGGTAGATAATAAATAAATAAATAAAAAATGTGAGTTTCTTTTTCGCCTTTTTTTTCATTTAATTTTTATTCTATCAAAACTAGTAACTCTCTTTCGGGACGGAGTTTTCATAACTAACAGAAAATGTTAAGCCAATGTTAACAGTCTCAGTCGCTTATGTTAACAGTCATAGCAGTATTGGAAATGTTAACATTGTGTATAGGGTACTTTCAGGCGCCGAAAGAGCCGCAACTAAGCATGTAACAGAGTTATTATTAATTAATGGTATTTTATTTTCTCGTAATAATGTCGCATTTATTCTGCTCTGTGGTACGGTGCGGTATTTTTGTGGACAGTGATATGCCTTTTCTGCCATTTAAAAAATTACAAGCATGCCTGTTTTGCATGAAAAACATGAATGATTGCATTGAAGCATTCAAAGGGGTGACACACCTTAGGGTAAAAATTCTCGAAAGTCAACTGTACTGGCGGTCTTGTCCTCAAAAGCTCTAAATTTTTTATATGGAAGAAGGTACCCAACACCGCCAGCAAATGAGTTGTTAAAAATCAATGTGATTTTTAGGTCAGTTGAAACTTGCACGTTCCAAATTCAATGGAGTATAAAACTGCATACGCGAAATAGTTCCAAAAATTCTGATTAAAAAGCGTGAAATTTTCATGAAAATTAATTGATTTTTTTTTTAATATGCCTGTAGTGTATGAAACTTGGATTTATACGGTTTTGGGAGGAAAATTATCTATTTTTTATTAATTATTTTAATTCAATAAGAAACAAATATATTCTCAAAACTTGTCAATAAGCTCTTTTTGCAATAGTTATTTAACGCTGCGTACAACAACTGAGCCCATAGTGTCTTATAAGTAAAAAAACCAGCAACTCTGTGCTGTAAATAAAGAATGTATTTCAAACATTCAGGCTTTCTCTGCAGGGAAATTTACATCCCCTCCCAAACATATATTATATAAGAGTGCACACAACTGAGCTTGTGGCATAGTCATGTGAAAAGCTCGTTTGGTAGCTGAATGCTTGTTTTGTCTAAATTTTTAATTGCGGATCTAATTTGGCACTTATTCCTGCCAAGCCCTCTTCTGTGCATAAACACCCATTTTACTTAATTACAACAAAGAAAAGGCCTTGGCATTTATGCTGCTGAGAGTCGAGAAGTGTGCGTGTAGGCACTTGTAGCCCGTAAACTGGCAATAGGCGCATTAATAACACAAAAAGTGGTGCCTTTCTTTACCTGTGTCTTACTACCTTTACATGTGTCTTAGTACCTCAAGCGGTACTCCAAACTCTGAAATGTGTTCGTAAGGCTAGGCTGTAGAGTAGACGCCGATTAATGTTTGTTTTTCTAAAGTAGTATAATTACTGTGGTAATTTTACACTTTGAATACAGGGAGCCACTAAAGTTTTTAGTCTTGAATGATATAAGAAATTAAGTATTGTGAATGAAAGTTCATAATAGCCTTTTAGTTAAGGAAAAACCATAGTTCCAAAATCGTGTCACACGGAACCTACGAGGGCGGTTCAATAAGTAATCGTGTTTGATGACGGAGGGAACGCACACAAATTTCAGACTGATTGATAGTTTAGTTTAGATTTGGTAGCTATTCAAGTAAGAGTAGTATTGTTCGGTCAAAAATGATAGAGAAGAAGATTGCGCCTTCCGAATTCGCCGTGTCGTAAGATTCCATCAATAAATAAACAAAAGGAAGAGGAATTTCTTTTTTGAAGAACAAGAGTGGGCGAAAGCAATGGAAACAACCAAATACAAGAAATTATACGCACATACACACATTTTCTAGCCACGGCATCGTTCGCATAAAAACGCAAGAAACTGAATTTGGAGGTTTTATATTCATGTGTGCTTCAACAACTTAACACACGGCACTTAATTACACAAATCACAATATTACCAAGCCACTCACTGAATTTTTACAAACAAGCAAATTTCTCCTACTTTTGGTTGATTCGTTCGTTTGTTTTATATTGCGAACGGAGCTGACGTCAGATTAAAGTAACTGTTGTTTAATGGCGCCACCTTCAATACTCAATTCGCCTTGACTGTGACATTCTTTTCGAGTAATTCGCTTTTTATTTATGGATGGGAAAAATACAAGAAGATAACAGCGAAGGTGGATGCTGTCTATGGGGACGCATCGCCATCTATGACTACAGTAATTATATAACCCCATCTATAACAGTAGGTACAGTATAGGTTCAAAGAATTCAAATGTGGGCGAGCATCCGTTTTTGATGAGGAGCGAACAGGACGCTCGGCAGACGTTGTTACCGAGGAAATCATTCAAAAAGTCCACTAGGTGATTCTCGCTGATAGACGAAAGAAAGTGCGCGAAGTAACAGAGGTCCTAGGTATGTCGATCGTAACGGCAATTAATATTTGACATGATAAGTTGGCGTTGAAAAAATTGGCCGACCTATAGGTGCCGCGATTGCTCACGGTGGACAACAAGCGGATGCGGCTATTGACTTGGAAACAGTATTTGGAGCAATTTAAGCGTTATCCGAAAGAATTGATGAAAAATGGATTCATCATTACACACCAGAAACTAAACAATAATCAAAACAATGAATTTCTCCCGGTGAATCTGCTCCAAAGAAAGCGAAGACAGTCATATCGGCCAGAAAGGTTATGGCGGCGATTTTTTTGCGATGCGAACGGCGTCATCCTCATGGATTTTGCAGTTATTGTACCGCTTTCACAAAAAATTGATGGAGACACGACCGCATTTGGTGAAAAAGAAGGAGCTATTTCACCACGACAACGCACCAGCTCATTCATCCGCAGTTATCGGCGCCAAACTGCATGAATTGCGTTATGAATTAGTATTTAAAAGGACTACAGTTGGTAACATCGCTGCGTGGAGCTTCTTACCAAAATGAAGTTAAAAGCACAGTCACATGCGACTCGAATTGACAAACACTTACCTGTAGACTACTCAAAAGAGGAATCATATATGAAAGAGATATGCGGCTAGCAGACATAACAACAATTTTCGAAACAAAAACTACTAAAGTTAAATGGATCTACGTATCGAAATGCTCAGAAAATTTGCACCCTTTGCAATTTAAGCGAAAAAGAACAGATCTTCTTGGGAAGATGTTAGACCAACATTACAAGATGATATATATCCTGAGATAGAGACACCCTTGGGCAATAGTGGGACCAGCATACATTCAATATTGCATTAACATTTGGTCGGCTGGACACCGCAAAAAAGGACTTGTGTCGATTCGTGTACAGAAATATTGAGAAATTCAGCAGCGGTGAGTCAAAGCACGTCACTGACATCGCAGTAGGTGATTAATCCATATTAGATAATTAACGCATATGAACTGGAGACCAAACATCAATCGGTAGTCAAGGTGTTCCAAGATGAACTTAATCCAACAAAAGTTGTTCGAAGAAAAAACACCTCAAGGCAAATAATCGTCTGTTTTATTAGAAAAATGTGATCATGTCGCAACTGTACCACTAGAGCAACTTGAAATAGCCAATTCTGAGTAGTACGCAATCATTTCTTCGCCAGAAGTTTTCGGAGAAATAAGTAAAATCAACCGGTGAAAATGAATCATCCTTCAGCAAAGCAATACGAACTCTCACATATCGACTCACACAAGCAAGTTTTTGAGCACTCAACAGATGGATT
Organism: Anastrepha fraterculus; assembly: GCA_037575425.1. Taxonomy (NCBI): domain Eukaryota; kingdom Metazoa; phylum Arthropoda; class Insecta; order Diptera; family Tephritidae; genus Anastrepha; species Anastrepha fraterculus. The sequence goes on along the minus strand of JAYXIM010012616.1, from coordinate 207,288 downwards.
TAAAGGGTCATGCGCCTTGCTGCCTAAATTCGCACTTAATGATTTCTTTTTGTTCCCTAACATAAAAAATAATTGAAAGGTCAACGAGTCTCAACGCTTAAAGAAGCTGTGGAAGCATTTAAGCAGCTCGTTTTGGAAATATCCACATCTGAGTGGAGTGCCAAGGAGAGTATTTTGAAAAACAATAAAGCAATTTGAATTATTATTTTACTGTGTTTTCATTACTGGGCGCAAAATATTAAATACAACCCTCGTAAACAACATACCTTAATCACTCTTCGACAAAGGACGTTTTATGTTACAAGTTTGGAAATTTCTTTTTAATTTTTCATATTCACCCACAGCCACTAGTGCAACGTATTATAAATGATTTCTATTTTTCTTCCATCGTTAGTACCAAAATTCAGCCAATAGCCAATAAAATGCAAAATGCATTGTACATACATATGTATATATGTAATCGTATGTACTTATATATGCTTACATCTTTGTATGACGTATTGTTATGTAGAGTACATGCATTATTGAGTTGAAAGTGTAAGTTGGCCATTCAGACGTGCATCATTTCTTGTAGAAAATAAAATTGATAGATGAATCCCATTGGAGCTGTTCGGGAAATGTATACATAAATTCTGCCATTTCGTATTGTGGGCTGAATATCGTTTTCCGTGCATCGAATTGCCAGTTGTAGAGCTGTTGAAAACACTGACAGATGGGCAAACATGCATTTATGTGTTTTTTCATAACAGCAGCACGACGCAGAGCAATCAAAAATCCAGCAAGACATTATAAATTAATGTTAGCTAAGTTGTACAGAAAGGCTTTAGCTATGCATCATAGAGTATGTGTCAAAACTCCATTGAGTCTCGAGAGAGTCTAGCACATATATGAGCAGTAATTTATGTGTGCTGGTCATTTATGGCTGTTGTTGCACATATATCCTACATGTGCTACACTCGATTGGGATCTAATAAGAAGAAAAAAAATTATTCGTAAGAGTTGGCGGAGCCACAAGTTTAGGAGTGAAGAATGGAAATGTAAAGTAATAAATAACTTTACTGACTGATTGATACATCTATTTATAATAACAGCAAACACTGTACGACATGAGAAGATGCGCGAACGATGCGTGATAGCCACTAAATCCGAATCCTTGAATGTGGGATGCCAGATGGAGTGTCAAAGTGCATATGCAGCGCATTTTAGCCAGTATGTGGCTTCGAACTTATCAAATGTAATTTATTTTAAACAACAATAATACCTCTATCGATACCTTTACTTAGGGCTCAAGGTGCAACTTTTTAAGAAACAAAACTTGGATTAGGATAATAGGATAAACAAAAACCCTGGTATTTTACATAACTTTTTGATAATTTTTTTGACGGCTACCGCGTTGAGACATTAGAGACACAATTGCGCCAGACAAATTATCCAAGGCTCAGCACGCTTACACTCAAGGCTGATCTGCTGAAACTGTACTTCACTCACTTGCACTAAACATAGAAAAGGCGTTAGAATACAAGGAGTATGCTCTAGGAGTATTTCTAGTTATATCAGGGGCCTTTAACAGCGTGACGAAAGATGCTATTTTAAATAGCATAGAGTCACTTAAGGTAGTAGTCTGGTCAAATACTCATTTTTTATAGATATTTTTTTAATAAAATAAAATGCAATCATTTGGATTTTATAGTATGTTATTATTGACATCAAATAGTATACAAAAACATTTTTTTTTTTTTTTGAAAATACCTGTTTTTCAAAAGTCCGCCATTTTATTATTTTTCAAAAAAAATTTTCCATTTTAGCACCTGCCAGAATGACAAGCCTGCAAAATAATAATCAGTTTAACTTTTTCGTTTCAGATGCCCTGAAGAGCCAAAATCCTGTTGACAAGTCACCTATCTTTTATCAATAATAACATACTATAAAATCAAAACGATCGCATTTTATTTTCTCAAAAAAAAATTCCTCAAAAACTCTATAAAAAATTAGTATTTGACCAGACTACGTCCTTAATGTGCAACCCGCGATTTATCTATGGATAAAGCAGCTACGAGTACTAGCTAGCAGGAAGACAAAAGAGGTGTGGAATGACATTTCTATAGAAGTTAAGGGAAAATACCTAGACACCATCAGTAATGTGATGAATAAGACACTTAAAACGGTACACCAATGGACATCTTGCGCAGGACTGCAGATAAACGCCGGAAAACGGACAGGATACTTTTTACCAGGAAGTATAAGGTCCCGACGTGGAACCTCTCAAAGCTAGGCAACAAAGAACTACTTCTCATGGGAGGTACCTCGGAGTAATACTAGACAGTAAATTGCTGTGGAAGCACAATGTTGAGGTAAGGGAGAAAAAGGCCAGTAATGCGTTGTACGCATCTAAAAGAATGCTGGGCATTACAGACCCCAAGTAACCTCTCACCCTCTCTGATGTATTGGTGCTACACGGCAGTAGTTAGACCGATATTGCTGTATGGGGCCTTAGTATGGTGGACTGCGACAAGAAAACTGCCACACTTAATGCCACTGGAAAGGATTCAACGACTCTGTGCTCTGTGCACAATAGGAGCGATGGAAACCACTCTAATAGCGGCGCTAGGAATGATACTTAGCATGTCACCTCTTGACTTTATGGCGGAAAATCTGGCTGCGAACTCCGCGGGGAGGTTAGTGGCTGCTGGAGTATTCACCTGTAGAGCCTTCGGGCATAGCTCAATAGGAAAGAGGAGTTCAGGTTGCACAAACGACACGACTCCGTACTTTAATTGGGAGAGAAGGGATGCAATTGAAGAGGAGAGATGGCAAAAAAGGCATGAAGCCTGACCATGGGACTTTTCACATCTACACAGACGGCGGACGGAGTGCGAGCGGGCATTTACTGATCAAAACTAGGGATTAGGCAGCCTATCAAGCTGCCAGACCAGAGCAGTATTTTCCAAGCTCAAGTTTTTGATGTATCTGCAAACAGGAGGCTGCACATCCATTGGGTACCTGGTCACAAAGCCATTATGGGAAACGAAATAGTAGATGAGATAGCAAAAAGTGCTGTTAGATTACCATTTGAACAAGAGAACGACATACAAAAACCACTAAATATAATATACATCGAAATGGACGACTACATGCAAAAGCGAGTGGAAGCTAGGTGGATTAATCTGACCACATGCAAAATAGCAAAAGTTATGTGTAGAACAAAGTACAAAAAACCGACTCAATTCGTGCTTACACTCTCACGAAAGGACTGCAGAGCTATTAAATGTATGCTGACAGGTCATAATCTATTGGCTGCACATGCGTACAAGATAGGGATTACTAATACGGACAAATGCAGGAAATGCAGGAAATGCAGAGACGATGTTGACGGAACTTTAGTACACCTTCTGTTCGTTTGTCCGGCATTATTAAAAACGCGTTTAAAATGCCCGGAAGTCCCACTGTTTGAGGGACTGGAGGACGTCTCAAAAGCGGATTTCCCAGCTCTGCTTAGATTCCAAGAAGTTTTAGAAGTTGTTAAGCCAGTTTTTAATGACTTTTTTGTTATCGAAGGTAAGACCCTTCATATGGGTTGACAGGGAAAAGATGATAATCGGTCGGTGCAAGGTTCGGAGAATACGGCGGATGCTGAAGGAACTCCCATTTGAGCTCTTTTGGCGTTCGGCTTTGACGACTTGTGCAACATGTGGCCTGTCGTTGTCGTGAAGGAATATGGTTTGACCATGTCGACCTTATGTCTTTTCAGTCGAATAACCTCACGCGGTGAAGCTGGACAAAGTAGAGCTCCTTGTTGACTGTGGCATTCTTTTCGAGCTTTTCCCAGTGTACCATGCCCTCCCAGTCTCACCAAACACACATCATATTCTTCTCTGGATGAAGATAAGACGTGACTCTTGGCGTTGGCGTATCTCCTGGAGCAGCCCACTATTTTCTTTGCTTCTTTTTGATGTATAGACACTATTTCTCATCTTTCGTGACTATTCGGTACCAAAATCGTTGTTTATGAACGCGTGTTGCTCGATGGCGGGCGAGATGCTGAGAAGCAGTTTGAAGGCGACTTTCTTTTTTTGTTTTCTTTCCTTGAGCTCGTGAGGCACCCAACTTTTCAGTAAATCCTCTTGAATGAAAGTGATTGAGAATCGTTTTATTATCGCAGTTCATTTTTTCCGCCAATTCATGACTGTTTCGGCGACCGTTCTCCTTCAAAAGTGATTTAATACACACTTCATCGAATTCAGAAGGTCTGCCGCTGTGGGACGTGTCATCGAAGTCAAAGACATAATTTTTGAACTTTGCAAACAATTTTCTTGCTGTAGACTCGCCTATGACACCTTCTCCATACACGTCGCAAATGTCCCGGGCTGCTTCGGCAGCTTTTGGACCTCGATGAAAAGCAAAGAAGAGCAGGTGTCGAAAATGTTGATTTTTGCCTTTTGGGTATTCTATTTCTAAGTCTCAAAACTGATGAAAAATTAAATAACTCAAAAATACAATTAACATAGTTTTGTAGAGCAGAAAGAGTTCTATCGAATGAATACTTACACTTTGCCAAACAGCAAACAAATCGTTGTAAAATAAAATAAAATATGAAAACGCTACGAACTTATTCCCCAAGCGAATACATGCAGGGTTGTATGACCCAAAAGAAAAAACGAACAATATTTTTCTTGAAATAGCCCCTAAATTTGTTCTACGGTTAAAAACGTGAGACATCTAATTACAGCAAAAAATTGTTTTTTTTTTTGTTTTTGCTTATTTAATATATTCCCGCGACGCCAATGCTTTGAAAATTTGTATTTTCTTAAATAAAATTCTGAATATATAACCACTTTTCCACTTGTGAGTGCTTACGTCTACTATTATTCCATTTTTTACTAACAAAACAAAAACGAAATGAATTCAACTGTAGCCGGGTGGACCCCAAAGGGATAACAGTTTCTCATCTTTTTATGATTAGAGATTATTAAAGCAAAAACATATGCAACGTATCCGTCTATGCACACGAAAGTCCCTCGTTGTACAACTATATTACATAATCAGTGAGATTTGTTTAATTAAGACACACACATTGTGCCTAAAACTTAGCAAAAAGGCAAATAGGCTCGTAAGTCTAGACTCATTGAACTCAAAGGCTAATAAACACTCAAGTGTTAAGCCATTCAACCAACTCAGTCTATTCCCATTGGCCCCAACTCTTTTTAAAGGCATACTTAAGTATACTTTGGGGACAGCAATGATGTTTTGTTTTTTCATTCATGCATACGCATGCATGCATACGTGAATAGGATATGCAAATACGCACAAGAACATACATATGCTCTTATCTGCATAAGCAAGTGATTCTATACCTTGACTTACCTTGTTGCCATTGCCAGTGCCGTTATTTTCTCATGCAGTAAATATTAATTTAGTTATCATATAAATTTCACTTTTACTTCTCTCTTAAGTGTAATGAGATTACCTCAATTAAAAATAGGTATAGTAACAAATATTACGTGTTGCAACATTTCGAGGAAATTTCTGATTTATTCAAGCAAACATAACTGATTTATTCTGCTACAGACCAATTAAAATGTTTTCCAACTGCTTATGTGTGTATATAAATACGAATTATAGCAAACATTTCGAGTAGAAGGTGAGTTTATATGCATAAGTACATCAACTCTTATACATGAATTACACAAAACTTTGTGTTGCGTGCTCATGTGAGAAGCAAAGAAGGATATCCATTTCATCTTTTACTGACCCGAATTGTTTTTTTTTTTTCGTTTTTATTATTTTACTTAAATATGTACATATGCATACATATGTTATGAGCATAAAAGCTTTTTCCTTTTTTTCGTAGCTCTGGCTATTATATGCTTATAAATATTTCATTTCTTTAAGAAGCCTTTTTGGTTAATAATATTACGGTTTTTCTATGTGCATTTGGCTTACTAAATATTTTTTTTATTTTTTTTTTTATTTTACATTGCGACTAGTTACAAAGAAAAATTTTATTAACTAACGAGCAATTTGTGTAGAATTTAGAAAATAAGGTATATACAACAATTAACGCTAAGGTGTGGTTAGTACATTAAGTCTTTGGGCTTTCTGCGTTTCAGTCTTCTCCAATTAGCTGGATTAGCGAGAATAGTGGCGTCCGTATTAACGTGGTTTTTTAACCTTTTAATAATTTTATTTTGGAGCCTTTGTATAGATTGAATGTTACTTTTGCTGGAGCAGCCCCATAACTGTGCGCCGTAGGACCATACAGGCTTCAGAATTTGTTTGTATACAAACATTTTATTATTGGTGGATAGTGCTGATTCCTTTCCCATAAGCCAATACATATTTCTGTATTTTAATTCCATTTCTTCTTTCTTTTTCTTTACATGGGCTTTCCATCTTAGCTTGGCGTTTAGAGTCAAGCCCAGATACTTTGCAGTAATCTAGTATGGAACCTGTCTACCATTTAAATATATTGGAACATATTTGATTTTGTTTTGGGTGAAATTTATATGCACAGACTTGCTTTCATTTAATTTAATATGCCATTTATTGGTCCAGTCATATATTTCATTTATGGCTAATTGTAATTGTGATGTCGATGTGTTTTCCGTGTTTCCTATCGAAAGAATAGCTGTATCGTCGGCAAAAGTAGCTGTTACGCAGTTTGAATTGCATGGCAGATCGCATGTAAAGAGCAAATACAATAAAGGGTCAAGTACGCTTCCCTGAGGAACCCCTGCTTTGATTGGTTTGAGACATGAATATGAATCTTCTTGTTTTACTCTGAAGTAACGGTCGGATAAATACGAATGTAGGATGGTGGAGTACTGCTTGGGTAGCAACGCATTTATTTTTTTCTGTAGCCCCTAGTGGCATACTTTGTCGAACGCCTTGGATATATCAAGGAATACCGCAGAGCAGGTTTTTCTTTCTTCAAAAGCATTTTCTATTATTCGCACTATCCTATGTACTTGATCGATAGTCGAATGGTTCGTGCGGAATCCGAATTGGTGCGTCGGTATAATTTTTTTGTTTTCTATTATTATGTTGATCCTTTTGATTAAAAATTTTTCCACCATTTTCGATAGTACTGGAAGAAGCGAGATAGGCCTGTATGATGTTACATCGTGAGTATGTTTACCTGGCTTATTGAATATAACGACTTCCGCTGTTTTAAAATATATTGGAAAATATTTTAGCTTAAATGTGGTGTTGACGACATTCGTCAATACAGCAATAATATTGTTCGGGAGCTGTTTCAATATTTCAGCAGTAATGAGGTCGTAGCCTGGCGATTTTTTTATCTTTAGATATGAAATTTCTTCTATTATTTCGTCTTGTGAAGTCGGAGGGATCTCATTTATAGCATTGCTATCGCCGTCGTGATCCATATCATCTGCCATTACCGATCCATATGGTGTGAACGTCTCCTCGAGGTAGTTTGCGAATGTATCTGCTTTTTGTTTATTTGTTTTGGCCCACTTATTGCCATGTATCTTGATGGGTGCGTTCTGAGATAACGGTTGTTTTAATTTTTTGGTACATTTCCACAGTGAATAATTTGTCTTCCGTTCATTTGTTAATTCTTGCAGGTATTTTGTGAATGAACGGTTTTTGTACGCTTTAATTTCGTAGCTAAGTTTTTTAGTTATTTTATTTATCATTCATTGCGATTATAAGTCCATTAAATTTTTGTAGAATAAATAGCAAGTTTCAAGTAGCTTACAAATCACATAGATTTTTTTTAAACTGATTGATTTTCAAACTGGGAGCTGTGTTTCTTCCGGTCATTGGACGATCGGCACACACGCAGAATAGACAGGCTTATCATTTAATCCCAATTGCTGAAGCTCTGAGGATCTTTCAGTGAAGAAGACTGTAAATATTCGGTTTTGTCACCTAGACGATTAAATTCACTGGTGTTCCTTTATTCAACCCAAATCCCATCAATCTTCTCTATTACATCAACAGCTTTGGCTGGCTGTAGATATTTGCCTATTGGAGGTCTCAAAATGGTATCGAAACGGCACTAGCACTAAAGTGGAGAGTGCCAAACTGGTACTTCAACCATTTTACCTACCTACCTACTAGACAGATGCAGTATAAGCCATGGAGCGCGTAAAGCTCAAAATAGAGATTTCCAATCACCCAAAATCATTTTTTTTTTATTTAGTGAAAAAATTATTTAAAAACCAAATTGCTAAAAAATTTATCAATTTTGCGCCAACTTGTATTTCAAGCTTAGCTAAACGGATGCGAATGTTTCATATGATGTAATTTTTATTTTTATGTACAGAGGCTGTGTTAAGGGGTTTTATACAGTTAGAAGACCGAACTTTTTCTGAGAAAACTTTTATATTTATTGATCTAAAAATTTGTATGCGTAGTATGTTGTCTTTTAACTGTATTTTAAGACTTAGTATTAGTAAAAATATTTATTTCGAAAGGAGCTACAGCTGATCTCCAGGAGCTCCTCTCAATAAAGACGTTTTGCGGTGACCGCTATACCTCTGAACTTGATCCTTTGAAATTAAAAAACCAAACAGATTTCGTTAAAGTAATGTTAAATCTAGTAAATAGAAGAAATCAGAAAAAATAAATTTTATTACTAAAAAAATCGATTTTTACCAAAATTTCGGCCTTAAATTGTTAATAAAAAAAAATTTTTTATCGGTGAGAAAAAATCTTTGATTAATTACTAAAAAATCTATTTAAGAAGCTCGTGTTAAAATTTGATCGGTTTAACCGTTTTCCAGCAATGTTGGTCACCGACTTTTGAAAACACCATTTTGAGAAAAACGTGTTTAAAGTTTGAAAACCACTTTACATACACTCTGAAACGCCTTTTCAAATTTGCGATATTAAATTTTCTGTGTGTATTCTTAAATATATGTATGTACGTTAAAACAAAAAAAAAAACTTTTTGTTGGAATTTTTGAAATTTTAGGAAAACTCTAACTGTATATAACCCTTTAACGAATAAAGTTTATGTGTCTCAAACCCATAGCTTCAAGGCTTTAATCACATGCCAGTGAAAGATATACGAGGAGTGTTCAAAAAGTATCCCGAATTTTGAATTTTCGCAGGTTACGTATATTCGAATTTCGATTTTTTTATGGCAATACGTTGGTACTCATGTCTCTCACTCATGCCGACGAGTTCGGCCATTTTGAATGTTCAGTTAATTGTTGACATCTGCTTTGCTTGCACGTGTTTCTGCTCGTCTTCGATGCTTACCTATTCAAAAAGATGGATCAAAAAACCTCTAACAAATTTTGTGTGAAAAACGAAATTAAGTGCGCGGATGCATTCGGAATGTTGACTGTGTCATACGGAGCAGCTACTTTGGACCAAAACAACGTTTATCGGTGGTACAAAATGTTCTCAAAAGGCCGAGAAGATGTGAACGACGAAAAGCGTGCCGGACGCCCGAGCACTTAAACAACAGACGAAAAATTGAAGTGAAGACGAATTGATGAAGTGATGAAAATGGTATTGGCCAATCGTCGAATCACCGTTAGAGAAGTTGCTGAGTACCTATACATATCGATTGGCTCGTGCCATTCGATTTTTTTCAATGATTCGGGCATGAGACGGGTCGCCGCAAAATTCGAAAACTGCTCAATTTCGACCAAAAGCAGCATCGCATGATCATTGCTACTGAGATGTTGGACTCTGTCCGCTACGACCCAAATTTGCTCCAAAAGGTCATAACTGGTGACGAATCGTGGGTTTATGGTTATCACGTGAAAACCAAAGCTTAATCATCTCAATGGAAGCTGCCGCACGAATCAAGACCGAAAAAGGCGCGCCAAGTTCGGTCGAATTTAAAAGTTTTGCTTACCGTTTTCTTCGATTACAGGGGCGTTGTGCATCATGAGTTCTTGCGACAGGGTAAAACGGTCAATAAGGAATATTACCTGCGAGTTATGCGCAGTTTGCGCGAAGCAATCCGTCAGAAACGCCCGGATTTATGGAAGAACAAAAATTGGCTTTTGCATCACGATAACGCCCCTGGTCACACATCGTTGCTTGTGCGCGACTTTTTGGCCAAAAACAACACACTAATGATGCCACAGCCACTGTATTCTCCAGATCTGGCCCGCTGTGTTTTTTTCTTTTTCCCGAAACTGAAGGAGCCAATGAAAAGATGACGGATGAGCGGATACGCTACGATTGACTAGATAAAGACGGCATCGAAGGAGGAGCTGAACAAGATAAAAAAAATGAAATTTTTGTTTGGAAGTGCTTCGAAGATTGGAAAAAACGTTGGCAAAAGTGCATAATATCGCATGGGGATTACTTTGAAGGGGACAAAATAGATATTAATGAATAAATAAACAATTTTTGAAAAAACCCAAAATTCGCGACACTTTTTGAGCACCCCCCGTGCTTTAATTTAAATTTAAAAAGGCAGCTCGAGCTTGAAACACCCTCATTTGTTGAACTTAAAAAACCGCGTATTTTTTAAACTAAATATTCCTGGAGTTAAAGGCCTACAACCTAACGACCTGCCTATCGCCACATGCGATAAGCACGATAATCACGGTTGATAGAACAGAGAAAGTTGCGCATATTGCGGTGCCGCTACTCGGTTTCAGTGAAAGAATCAGCTGTTGAGCAGTGCTTTGCTGCAACTTTTTTTCTGCAAATAACTTTTTTCCTCATATTCTTGTTTCTGTTATCTTCCTTGTTTACATTAACCTAACCTAACTTTTAATTTTTGTTTACAAATTCTGCCAAGTTTGACACTCTCCGCTTAGTTCCCTCACACACCACATCTACAATGAGGTCACGGCAAAATTACGCTTATTTTTCCACTTCAGCCTATGTAATCTTGTATTCCGTCATTCTTACATGATTTTGTGCTTTTGTTTTACCACCATAACATGAAAAGCATTCGTATCGTTCGTGGTGATGCTGCTATCCAAAACCAAACACCAACTTTTCTGCTGTGCATTTATTCGGAGGCAGTCATGAAATCTACGCAGTTCCAAAGTATTAGGTGCCGTTTTACTACAGCGTACTGGGTATATATTTACGGTATATAGTATAAAAGTATGTCTATGTGTGTGAAATATCCATCGCAGCCTGTAATTTAGCGTTTTCCATATTTTATATAAAGAATTTTTAATTTTCTTCCACACCACTTCTGTGCCCTCGAGGTGATATGGCAGCATAATAAGAAAGTTCTTAAAATACCACAGCCAACGAATAAATATTAAATGCATTCGCAAAAGTTCGATAAAATGGCGTTGAAGGTAAACAAAAAATAAAAACTTTATTTTTCACTCGAGCCAAGTATTTGGTATTAATGGAGTCAAGGAGAGTGATAATCATAATAAAATTTTTTTTCTGTGTGCGTCAAATGGAGGGAAATCTCCAAGCAAATAATGTAAATTCTGGGCTCGTAAGAGGCAAGAGGAAACATGGTCGCTCCGGTGACGGTGATTGGGCGGAAAACTTCTATAAATATTGGTTCTATAACTTAATTTTAAGGATTTTCTGAGAGATGGCGTTACCAAGATAAAATCGCAACAGGTCATACATTAACTAACGTCATTGTGAAGCGTTATTATTGCGCTTTATTTTTCAGTATGTGTCATTTCGTTAAAGTGTAAACAATACTTTTTTTGTAGCCATCAACGTGTCAACTTTTCCAACAAAACGCAATTTGCGGGAAGCATTACTTTTCTGTTTCATTTGGAAGAAAAAAGCAGCTGAAAGTCATCGATTGCTGGGTGAAGTTTATGATGAACATGCTCCATCGCAACAAACGTGTGAGTACTGGTTTCGACGTTTTAAGAGTGGAGATTTTGACTTGGAAGACAAGGAACGTCCAGGACAGCCAAAAAAGTTTGAAGATGAAGAATTAGAGGCATTACCCGATGAAGATTGCTGTCAAACTCAAGAAGAACTAGCAAAATCATTTGGAGTCACTCAAGCAGCCATTTCAAAACGTTTAAAAACAGCCGGATTCATTCAGAAGCTTAGAAATTGGGTTCCCCATTAACTGAAACCGAGAGACGTTGAAAGGCGAAAATGCATGGCCGAAGTGCTGCTTGAACGCCACAAATTGAAGTCGTTTTTGCATCGGGTTGTGACTGGGGATGAAAAATGGATCCATTATGACAACCCTAAGCGCAAAATATTATACGTGAAGCCCGGCCAACCAGCGAAACCGACGTCGAAGAAGAATATTCATTGCGCCAAGGTAATGCTCTGTATTTGGTGGGATCAAAAAGGTGTGATCTATTATGAGCTGTTGAAATCGGCCCAGACGATCACAGGGGACCTCTACCGAACACAATTGATTCGTTTGGTAGAGAGCAATCGCCGAAAACCGGCCGTACGATGTGTGTTGAAAAAAAAGGTTAATTTTCATTTTTCTTAATTCCAATTTATCTCCTTCCAAGTAGTCCCCCTCAGATATAATATACTTGTGCCAGCGTTTTTTTCCAATTTTTGAAGCAGTTCTGATATGCACTTTTTGGTATGTCCTTGAGCTCTCCTCTATCACCTCAGAACGCCGTTCTTTCATGGGTCTCTTCAATCTTGGGAACAGGAAAAGTAGCAGGGGGCCAAATTTGGTGGAAACGGTGACTAAGGCATGATAACGGTGTTGTTTTTGGTGAAATAATCTCTCTCTTAAGCAGAGATGAGTCAGCAAGTGCAGTATCATGATGCAAAAGTCATGAATTTTTTTTTTCGTATTGCTAGAAGCAAACGGCGCATAACTCCAAGGTAATACTTATACTTATTTACCGTTCGACCTTGCGGTGAGAACTCCTGCAGTACTACGCCATGGTAATCGAAGAAAACTGTGAGCAAAACCTTGACATTTGATCGAACTTGGCGTGTGTTTTTGGTCTTGGCTCTCTTGGACTCTTCCATTGCGAAGACTGGGCTTTGGTTTCGATGTCATAACTATATACCCATGCTTCGTCACCAATTATGACCGTTTTAAGCAAATCTGGATCATCGCTGACATAATTCAACAATTCCTGAGCGATGCTCACAAGCTTTATGTCCGAAATTCCGTAAATGATTGCATGGCATGAGCTAACCTCAGGAACTCTAATTCTGATTCGACGATTTTCCATAACAATTTTCTTCACTTTTTCAATATTTTCATCAGTTGTTGATGTGTTTTTCTGAAGGTGTTCGAAAGAGTGATCGACTATCACATTCGAGAGCACTTTGGAACCGGTTTATCTCCAGCTCAACACGCTTACATCAAAGGGAAATCTACCGAAACAGCCTTACATGAGGTAGTAGGGACTATAGAGAAATCTCTGGAGGGGAAAAAAATTCACTTTGGCGGTCTTTATAGACATAGAGGGAGCCTTTAATAATGTTAGGACATGTCCCACAGCTGCCCTCTGTTTTCACTGACAGATCCAAGATGGAATTTGGAGTGGGAACGGAGGTTTTCTCTAAATCAGCCAATATTTCCGTCTCCTTTAAACGAAGTCTCCGGAAACGAGCAGTGTTTTTCAAGCAGAGGTCTTCGCGATCCTGCAAGCTTGCAAAATGCTTTGGGATCGCTGTTAAGAGGGAGATATTAATATTTTGTCCGATAGTCAAGCTGCGATTAAGGCTCTGTCATCGCCGTATTGCAACTCTCTTCTGGTCAACTCCTGTAAGGATGAACTCAAACGTCTCGAACGTGCAGGAAAAATTTCTCTTATCTGGATTCCTGGGCACAGGAATATAGAGGGAAATGAAATTGCCGATGAGCTTACCTGGAAGGAGTCGACATAACTGGTTTCAGTTGATCCCATCTCAGACATCGGTGTCCCCAGTAGCAGTTGCAATATTTTTTTTTCACTGCGTACTCTGTATGACATTAGAACAATTTTACTTCGATACGTGCAAAATTTTTTGTTTTGTCTTTCTCTTGTCCTCTTTTCGCGTTGTATTTGTGGGAAGAAAGCTCGGGGAAGTACCGTCGATGTTATTCTGGTAATGGCATGTTTTGAATTGAATCAACTGAATAAATTTAGAGAAAGTACCATCTAATTCATTTACTGACGAAATGGGAGCAATGGGCCGAAAATTTTCCAATTACAAGTAAGTTCCTCCGTGCACAAAATCTTCCGGAAAAGGCAATTTTTCTTATGGATACTGCTCCACGCCATCCTAAAGAAGGTGAGTTAAAGAGTTACGACGGCCAAATATTGGTAAAGTGCTATTCTCTAAACTGTATGGTTCTAATACAGCCCATGGATGAAATCGTTATAAGATCTGTTGCTCGTGCAGAAACTATCGGTGTCACTGCGAAATCTCGACCAGAAAAATGGGGTGCTCTCACTGCAACTCATCGTTTCAAAAAATGGAAGAGCATCTGACTGGGATTATGACGACACTATTCGAGTACTTTCAGAGTTACGATTACAGATAGCTGATGAGGCATCCAAAATTCAATTGATTACAACTTTGCTTCGGGAAGTATATAGAACTATTGCAGCAAGTCTCCAAATATTAAATCGAGCAATGGGTTGTTGAACCACATTTGGAACCCACAACTTCCTTCAGAATATTTTAATGAAGACGACGAAACAGTTGGTGAAGGAACTAACAATGTGATGCAATATCAGTATTCAATATTGGATTGGACAGACAAACTCGAAACTTATACCGAGGGCGCTTTTCTTTACGTGCACTAATCGAGTTTCTACTGTATATATCTAATAGGCTCTTACAACTTGTATAGGGAGTTTGGCCGAGCTCCTTCACCTTTTTGTGCTGTGCTTCTTCTTGATATTTTCCCACAAATGGAGGGACCTACAGTTTTAAGCTGACTCCAAACGACTTTTTCATGGTAGAAATAAGGTCGGAGGTTTTTCATTGCCTGCCGAGGGTCGACCGCTATTAGAAAATATACTTTTTCTATCACGGCGATTCGAACCTGTGCACTTCCGAATGGTAGTCACGCACCAACCCCTTCGCCTACTGCATCCGAACTAATTTTATATTCAAGACATGTCAACTAATGAGTAAAGAATAATTTTTGCATGCGATTACGGATAAAGTTGAGACTAACTTTAAAATAACTCCCGTCGATGCCGTGAACAAAAGTTGGAAGTTGTGGGAACATGTGCTTAAAAGAACTTCACGGCTTGATGGGGCTACTTGACCCCAACTAACATCGTGGATGGTTGGACGCATACAAAATTAATCAAATATAAATCAAGACTGGACTGGAATCCGCAAGGGAGCAGACGTCGAGGTCGACACTTGGAAAATGTCGATGTTG
This sequence comes from Anastrepha fraterculus, assembly GCA_037575425.1. Lineage (NCBI taxonomy): Eukaryota > Metazoa > Arthropoda > Insecta > Diptera > Tephritidae > Anastrepha > Anastrepha fraterculus. The sequence goes on along the minus strand of JAYXIM010012616.1, from coordinate 192,035 downwards.
CGCGAACTATCAGATGTCAGCAAAAACAACAGCACAGAACCGTGTACGATGAAAGAGTCTCGTCGAGAGGAGTGAACAAGGAAAAAAATAAAATAAAAAGAATGAAAATAAATCGTTTACTTCAAATATATTGAAAGAAAAGAAAAAACAACTTGGAATGTGAAATTCACCCTTTGTATTTGCTCGTTTATATATTACTTAAATATATACATATAAAAAGTGCCGTTTGCAGTGTTCTTGCCACCGACAACTGAGCGCCAACATTTCCTACTGCAGTTGTCACACATACGCTTACATATAAGTATGTAAGTATTTTCTATACCCTACTTGCTAAACTCTTACAGACAACGAGTCGCCTTCTATTCTTTGCTCGCACTTTACTTCCATGCTACTTTCTACATGCTGCATTAGTGCATTCTCCATTGATTTTGGCACAAGCTCAGATACACATAAAATGAGTGGAAAATTGTGACAGAATAGACATTAGACCACATTAATTATTCATTTATTATAAAGATCCGAAAAAAAGGCAGAAATGATATTGAGGCGAGCAAAGCAAAAGTGCACTAAATTTTGCAGAACCGCTTTGTATGAAATACAATGAAGCACTAGATTTGAGAAATAAAACGACAAGCTCTCAACTAAAAATGCCGTTTTGAAGCAATATAAAAATGTATGTCCATTCATTGGCGCAAAAAAGAAATCATGGCGTTCTTCATACATTGGGCAAAAGCTATTTTTGTGTTCGCTCTAGTAATATATTGGTGATTTGAATGTGTTTATGTGAGGGTCTCAATCGCAGGAGTTGGCATTCGTTTGAAACGTAAAGATTCTTTTTGACGTCAAAAATGTATACATACGTTCGTCCCGAAAAACCACCTTTTGAAGAAAGTCATGCTTCATTATTACCTTTTAAAGAAAAGTGCAGCTGAAACGTGTGGTAAATTGATTAATATTTACGGTAATCATGCTCCATCAAATACAACTAGTCTCGACGCTTTCAAAGTGGTCATTTCGACGTGAGTCATAAAGATCGCAAGGGGGCATCGAAAAATTTCGAAGAATGGATTGGATGAAGACACATATTGAACCCTTGATGATGTGTCTAAAGAGTTGGATGTTGACAGATAAACCATCGGTAAACATTTGCACACGATGGGAATGGCCCAGAAATCGGGTAACTGTGCGTCACATCAATTGAAGGAGAGAGATATCATGAGACATTTGGTGACGTGTGAGATGCTTCTTGAACGGCAGAAAAGAAAAGGTTTTCAGCATCGCAGCGTCACTGGCGATGAAAAACGGATCTATTATGTAATTCTAAGCGTCGAAAATGTTGGAGCTTGCCAAGTGAACCAGGTCCATCAACATCGAAAAAAAATATTCATATTTCAAAGGCTATGTTGTGCATCTGGTAGGATCAGAAGGGTGTCATCTATTATGAGCTCCTTAAACCATCTGAAGCCAACACTGGCGATCGTTACCGACTGCAGCTAATGCGTTTAAATCGAGCTCTCCAAGAAAAGCGGCTGGTTGGGAAGGTAGACATGACGAACCGATTTTGATGCTAAATTGGGAAATCTTGTCTCGCCCACCGTATTCCCGAGACATTGCACCTTGGGATTACCATCTGTTCCGCGCAATGCATTCAGCCCTTATTGGAGAGTGGTTCACTTCTTACGAGAGCCTCGCAAACTGGCTCAATTATTGGATCAAGTCACAGAGCTCGAATTTTTCGTCTGCTGCCTGAGAGATAGAGTAAAATTGTAGCTTCCAATAGCACATACTTCACATAATACCATCTATTATGTAATTGTTTAAATAATTCGTAACTTTGGCTAAGAAAGTACGGAAACTTATTACTATACGTCGTATAGATTTATATTAACTTGGTTATTTAGTGAACGTAAGATCAACAATTTTCTTCACCACTCCACACCTCCAACTCCATAGTAGTTTTTGAGTAACATACCAAAAAAGTTGTCCGAAATTTAATGGAGAAATTAATCACATATAACTCATGAACTCATCTCAAATTGTTTTCGTGAGTCACAATAACTCATTGGACAGGGAAGTTGTTAAAATATCCAATCCGTTAAATGGTCCGGATTTTTGAAAAATTGGTTTACCAGAACTCTGAAGCGCTTTCTTCAAAGAATTTACTAATGGAAGACAGTATGGATACCATCTTTTCGTCATTTATGCAGTCCCATAATGATTGGAAAATATGGCAGTCATATGGGCTTATTAGTAGTATTCTCTCTTCAATGAATGAGAGTTCATTGAGTTTTAACTAACTGCTGTTGCTAGCCCGTAACTTTCTTCTTCTTATGAGGGAATATAGCAGTCTTGCATGCTTGTCGATGCACAATACTCGTACATTGATATGTATCGCTTAAGAGCTTCTGCGCCAAGAGCTGAATATCGATATTTTGGTTAATTTCCAAGGGATGCAACGCCATTCTTTTATAATCGCGGGAACAAAGTTCCCTGCCAAGTCCTGTGGACTTCTTGTCAACTGTAGTATATGTATTGATGGCTTACGTTTAGATTAAAGCTTGGCTTTTATTTTTTCTAACCGTGAAGTACCCATGAATGTCTAGTACCCACGCATGAGGAACAACAAGCCCCTTACAGAGTCTGTAGATGTTTATGGTATTCTCAACTCAGACACAAGAGAAATATAGGGCAATTGCAAAGTGGATGGATTGGCTGGATATGATACACCCTTATACTTTCAGAAACGAATACGGTATGTCTGCTTTATTATAGTAAAACTTATTGATTGTAGCAGAATTAGATTTTCAATTTAAAGTTTCTCCTAACCGCTGAGTGTATTAGCGGGGAGTTTACCGTGCTAGTTTCCCTATTCATGTGGGTTATTTAGTAACGATGTCCAGATGAACCGGTGAACAACTGCTCATCGTAGATTTGGTTCACATTACAAATATTAAACATTTACGTGATACCCCAAGTGAGGATTTGATTTGTTCATGGGTGTGAAGTTCCGGGTAATGTATTCGGTGCCAAACAGCCCCCGACTGGCGTAAAGCCGGACCTCGACAAAGCAAAATATTGAAATTTTCGCTACAAGTTTGCCCGATAAACCGCGTCTGTGCGTTTCGGGGACATATCCTGGCCACCCAGGTTGCCTGATCTTACCCTTACGGACTTTTTCTATGGCTACGTCAAAAGTAAAGTCTATGAAAAAAACCCAGCTAACATCTCAGCAATAAAAGAAAGTATCATTCACGAGATTAAAATCAGCCCGACAAACACTTCTCCAGACCGCAAGAGATGCCCGACGAAACGGGCAATATTTAGAGAAAATAATAAAAAAAAAAAAACTAGGGTCTGTCAGACTCACGCACGGTAGAAGTGAAACTTCTAAGTTGGTTGTTCCATGCATGGGAGCCCCGGTTTAGATCTCTCCCCCCTCTCTCGTGTTAAATTCAGGTTTTCATATTTTTTTTCTATATCACTCCACATAAATTTGTACTATTTATTTTTGTCCTTATTAGCTTCAAATTTGACACTTGGCTGCAGTGTTGCACTTGACGCTGACATTTCTTTGCACTTCCAATGGTATTTTTTGCCTACTTTTGGCGCGTTAATCAATTTGCTTTGATCACCGAAACGGTTGAAATGTCATTTTACAACCTTCTACTTTAACTATCGTCACTCGTTTGGCAAACGCACTCATTGTATCGCTTCGTCTCCTCCATACCTACCATCTATTTACTTCACAACAGTTTCTTATTGCTTTCCCGCTTACACACATTCAATCGGCGCTTTATCTGATACTCACACACAGCACTCATTTGCACGGGCTATGGCTATCTATAATACCCGTTGTCGGTTGTCGATTGTCGGTTGCCTGCATGTCGCCAGTCTACTTCAATGCTTACTTGTGTGCTATATACAATGCAGTTCAGTGCTCCTTGGCCCCGCCCATTTGACGGATTTCGGTAACGCTCCGAACTTACCGTTTCACTCGCCTATTTTCAATCTGCCTTGGGGCCCCCGACGCGCCTAAAGAAGTTTCACTTCAAAAACAGAATCCGCACTTGTATTCTGGGCAATATTGAAATAAACTTTTAGTTTTAGTAATTATTTTTTAATTTGGTTTGTAATTCCTAACTCTGCCACTGCACACTCTGCATTTCGTTCATATTTCGAATAGATATAAAGGAAGTTAATAGGAAATGTGGCAGTTAAAATGCGAATAGTGATAAAAGTGGCGCACCGAAGAAGTGAATGAAGCAATTAAATACTTAGCCAACTAAAATAGGGTGAAGATTTAATTATTCTCTCACTTCGTACATACCTACATATCTCGCACATATTGGGTACTAATTCGATGGTCTATCAACTCTATAGTTCGTAAATCCCGTAAGCCAAAGGGTAGGCATAAGTTAGTTAGAGGCGACTGCTGGCAATGTTTGCAGCACATACATATCCACAGTAGACCTATAGACTCATGTTACCACAGATATCGAAATTCCGCTTCCTTCCTTAAACTTATGCATTTAGTTAATCAACCCGAGCAGGCTCTGTAACTACACAACTGCCACTGCGTTGAGTTCACTGAAAAATCCTGCACCAAAAATGGTTAGTCTTCTGCTGCAAATCTGAGAAAAAGCCATTGCGGGCGATCCCCAGTCACTTTACATACGCATCTTTCAGGAAGAATTCCCTAAGTTTAAGTCTGTGGCAGGTGAGCAGTGCGCCTAACCGTATCCAGGTCAGCAAATGTAATCGGGCAATACACTTTCTAGCAAGCTCGTTACATCGTAAGTTACACTTAGTTTTTAAATAGATTTATGTAAATGCAAACAGTACAATAATCCCAATGCAATCATTAGATAGGCGGCCGCCGTAACCGAATGGGCTGCTGCTTGACTTCCATTAGAACGCGAGTAGGCTCGAATCTACGTACATGAAACACCAAAATGATAGAAAATGTTTTATCTAATTTCTCTTCATACAAAATATCTGCCGTTTCACGTGGGATTAAAATTGTAGGTCCTTCCATATGTGGAATAGCAACAAGACTCACGCCACAAATAGGAGGAGGAGCTCAGCCAAACACACAAAAAGGGCGTAAGCGCCAATTATTTATATTATATATAACATCATTAATTTCTGTTATCAAATTATGTATGTATAATCTGTACATAAATACACCTGTGTTCAAAATAATAGCAGCGCGACGAGCCTTCAAGTTTAAACGTTTTTTTGTATTTCTTTTTTATTTTAATTTTTTTATTTTATAAATATGTATGTGCACTGTCAAGTCAAGCTGCGATCAAGGAACTCGCGGCGCCATGGTGCAGATCCAAAGTGGTAAACTCCCATAAGGAGGATATCAAATCTCTTGGGTGTGCAAGTAATATGTCTCTGATTTAGATTCTAGAACATAGAAACATCGAAGGAAATGAAATTGCTGATAAGCTTTCCAGGAAGAGGACGACTGAAGTGGTCTTAGAGGTCCCAGACATCGGCATCTCCTTGATTGCTATTAAAGGGGAATTGCACAACTTAATTCACAGAAAAGCGCAGGGCAGATGGAGCTCCTTTTCTTCGTGTACTATTTCAAAAACCATGTGATCGCAGTATAATAGACGCAGGACGCAGAAAATTCTGGGGACCCCACGCCATTCATTTCCGAACTCGTAGCTGTATTTACCGGTCATTGGACAATCGGCACACATGCAGAAAAGCATAAGCATAAGCTGATCATTTAATCCCTATTGCAGCAGCTAAGCGGAGCTTTCGGAGAAGGAGACAGTTCAGCACTTTCTCTCTGTAAATGTCCGGGTTTGGCAGCTAGACGATTGAAGTAACTGGGTGCTTCTTTCTTCAACAGCCTGGGACAACCTAAAGCCTATCAACCTTCAGTTTGCTGTAGTTATCTGCCCGTTGGAGGTCTCAAAATGGTATCAAAATGTCGTTTTAGTATTACTTCTGGTTCTTGAATCATTTTACCTACCTACCCATAGTGCACTGTACAACAAAAACCGTACAACTCAAAGCATCAAACTTTGTACGAAAGACAAAAAATTTAACAAAATTAAAAAAACAATTATCATCAATATTTTCAACTTTTTATTCAGAATCTTTAGAAAACTTCAAGGTATGCAGCGGCTTCTCAGCCTGCTTTATTTTAGTACGATAAAGTGTGAACTTGATACCCTCAAAAATCATTTTGATTTTTGACAATTTTTTTGCAAACTACATAGAGAATTTTCTGCCATATAAACTACATTTTCGGAAGCCTTTTCTATGAAAATTCGGACCACTTAAAACTTGCACTCTGTTGTACTGACATTGAATGGCTTCAATGGCTTATATAATAAAACTGCATACTCAGCATTTTTCTAGAAAACCAAAATAAAAAGTGAAAAATTTTGTTGTACTACTTTAGTTTTTTTTTTTTCAATTCGTTGAATTTTTGTTGTGAATGTTGCACATAGTTTAGAGCTTCGAGTCATATGGTTTTTGATGTGGAATGCGCTAAACTTTTATGAAAATAGAAACAAAGCTTTGAATCAAAAAAAGGCAATACTTTTATTTCGAACACAAGTGTATACTCGCACACATATCCCACCGCATTCGTGTAAATCACTCCCCAGAGGTGGAGAACAACTTGTTTCGGAATGGAAAATTCTTTGATGAGGGTTACTATGAACGATAAATAACTATGAATCTGTGAGCAGATAAATCTCGACTGGCAGGCAGGCAAACATATTGGGAAATAGAAAATTGAGTTGAATGCTATATTTATATATTTCTCATAAATAACTGTAACACTTGCAAACTAAAGCAGCACAGGCTGGCATAGTCTTCAGCCTTTTATATTCCTAGTGTAGGTGTACATAAATGGGGAAAATTTAAGTTTGAGTGGAAGATATTAGTTGAAATCCCTAATTTGGTGATTTTGTGATAAATTTACATATTTTTCGTAAATTGCCAACTTTTGTGCTTTATAAAAAATCGGAATTTTAGAAGTGCTCCAGATGCGGGCAACTACTTTGGATATGCGTTATTGTGTAGCCACTTGAGTAACAGTAAGAACAGGATGGATGGCTTGGTTGAGCCATTTAAAATATGAGCACGTGAATCTAATGTGTGGCCAATTCTGAGACGCAGGAATGTTTTTATGTTTGGGCACGCTGGCGTATTTGTGGCGTAAAATTCTTTCGTTTCATTTCGACTAACAAGTCTGTAGTGGTGTTGAAAACTGCTACATTCTCTTGTGGAGCTTTAACGTACGTAAGCTTATGCTAATTTAGGTACGAGTATGTATTTACCTATAGCTTTATTTCTATCATTTTTTGTGAAGTAGTCACTAATGTGAAACGGTTGTCGATTTCCCCTTACTGGTCTGCTATCAACAAACTTGTTGCCACGACCATGAGCAGAGAAATGTTACGAATTTCGGATTTGCTATTATTGGGACATCATTTGGTGTGTGTGTGTGTACGTGGTTCTGGAGAGATGAAAAGTAGATTTATTGTCGCTACAAATTATAATTTTATTGTCTGAAAGACAGAAAGTCTTACTTCAAGCAAAGCAGCTGCTTCAACGCTGAACACCGAGCAGTAAGGCGGTGCTGCTATTCTGACTGTAATAGTAGCACAAAAGTCGTCTGTAACTGCCTACATTAGGTTGGTGGTATGAATAACTTCCCACTCATTTGCTAATGGATACACAGGGTCTGGTGTGAAATGTGGAAATTTGAAATATGCCGGTGTTTTTACACCGCACAAAAAAAAAAAAAAAAATAGAAAACCAAAAATGTCAAAAAATAAAATATCGAAATATTGTATAGAATTTGCGCGAACTGGCACTTCATTGATTATATTATTCCGATTTGTTGCTATATTTAAGTTAAGTATTATGAGGGCCCCAACCCTTCCTTGCTATGGGGACAACACACCATCAAGGAGAAGCTCAGGAGTGAAGTGCTAGGGCCAAGAGAGGTTTGCTGGCACCAAACTATGGGGCTACGCCAGGCAAAATCCTTACTGTGAGAGTACAACCAAAAGATGTTTAAAAAAACACATAACTCTCCCCAAAGGATGAACTGAGAATAATCACGGGCATTCTCACAGGCCCCTGCAGACTACGAAGTCATCTGCACATGATCGAGATTTAGTCTACGGGCTCTTGTCGTTTCTGCGACCAATCTCAGAAGACTCCAATACACCTTCTCCTGGAATGTAGCGCTATAGCGCTGAGAAGGTTGAGACATCTTGGCCAATTGCAGCCAGAGGAAAGGCACATAGGTTCAATCCAACCCAACTCTATTCTGACTTTAATAAAAGGAACTGGGTCTGGATGAGCTACTGTGATGAGTAGAGGGCACAAAAGGCCATGGCGTCGAAGTGCAAACCACTTATAGAATCTATTTATCAATCCTCTGGGTAGTCTATGAACATCCGTTTGCGAGCGAGTTAATGTGAGAAGGCGATGCAACCCCGACCAAAACAGTCATAATTCTCTTCACCAGAAAAAGAGTCCTACCAGAAATGAGATAAATAAACATGGACGGGGTTGCTATTGGAATGGTCGGCGAAGTTGAATATATTGGTCTTGTCCTGAATGCCAAGCTTAACAGGAAAAGTAACGTAAAAGCAACCTTGTTCAAATCATCGAAGCGGCTCATGGTCTGTAAAGGTTTGGCGGAAAATGCCAGGGATTGTAGCTCAATAATCCTGAGATGTATCAGGATGTCCATCATGTGATAATTAGGACAATGATAACATATAGAGCAGTCACGTGGCTATCTAGAACCGCCTTTGCGATGGAGGTGATGCTCGAGCTAACACCGCTTCATATAGTTATTCAGCAATTAACCAAGCGTACCTTGTTGAACATGACTAGGAAAGGTTTTGGTAAAGGAAAAGTGATGTCATTTAAGAACATGGAATTGCCGAGTCTGTAGCTCTCATTTGCCCAGCTAGCCAAGGATGATATTACTAGAGTTAGTAAATTTGAGAAGAAGTTCAGAATTTAATAGGGCTATAAAGTAAACTGGAGCACACTTGCACTTGAAAGGAAACTCCAACAATGTAGCCTACACTGGTATACAGATGGCTCGAAGGCATCAGAAAGCATAGGAGCTGGAATATATGGCCGAACAAACCGGTCTATGCCGATGGGTAGTTTTCCCAGCATCACCTATCTGTCTATGTGCAGACATCAACTTAGACAGAAACCACCAAAATGAGCGGATTGCCACTTTAAGCGACAGTCAGGCGGCACTGAAGGCGTTGTCATCTTTTGAAGTGAAGTCCTCACTAGTCCTTGAGTGCATCGAGAAATTAAACACGCTAGGAATGCACAATCGCATTCAGCTCATATGGGCTATAGGGCACAGAAGTATAACTGGGAACAAAGTAGTGGATGCATTGGCTAGAGAGTTTGGGGTATCGTTATTAATATATCACGTGTACTTCTGTGCTATGGGAAGAGCTAAATCTAAGAGATGTGAGCTGGCAGCAAATTACGAGACTATGCTTACGAGACTAAGTTCTGACTGGGGACGTATAATCAAAGGAGGTTTAGGCAGCTCATAACCCTCCATAAGAATTAGATGAGAATACTGGTATTTTTACAAATCACTGCAGATTACGTAGTCATTTGCACAGGATTGCGATATGGTCCACTGACTCATGTCGTTTCTGCGACCAGTCCCTGAATGCTCCAGCACACCTTCTCAAATGTGATGCTGTAGCGTGAAGCAGGTTGAGACATCTCGGTCGGATGCGATCGGAAGAAGGCCCAACTCAGCTCTATCTTAGGTTTATCAAGGAAACTGAGTTTGTGTGAGGTACTGTGAAGAGTAGAGGGTACAAAATACCAGGAGGTGGAAGTACAGACATCATTTGCATTCATTCATTTCTTTACGCAAAGTATTCTTCATTTACATAACACATATGGAGCGAAAGCAATTTTTTCTAGCTAAAATTGTTCCTATACCCCAAACAAATTGATTTCAATTGTTCTTTTTTTTTGAAGCTCTGAAATCTCTAGAGCTTTGATAAATCAGACTATTTTATTTATAAGATTTTTATAAATATTTCGACTCCAGCACCACCCACTGGATGCAAATAAATTCAAACTAATTTTTCAAATACGTCTAATTTTAGGTAATTAATATAGATTAAGAATATGACCCAAATCGAACTAAAAACACGTTTTTTTATATCTCGACCACAACTCCTCCTAACGGTTCTAAATTTCCAAAAGACTTTTTATTATAAGTAATTTATATATTACCCGAGTTTCAATCAAATCGAATCATGAAAATGATTTTTCGGAATATTTTCGTAGCGTCAGCGGATCTAAACAACTTCGAAAACCTTCTTAGCTGTACTAAGTACAAAATCTCAAAGATTAAAGCATAATCGGGTGAATGCTTTAGAAGTCTATAAACTACAATACAAGCAAACAAACTTTGACATTTACATATAAGATACTTATTTTTATATTTATTTAAATCTGATTATAATCACATACATATATCGCACCCTAAATACAAAAGGGTCACAACTCAAAATTTTCCACACTCGAGCTTGACTTGTTTACAGTAGCACAGAAAACAAACTATGTGACATATCACGCTGAAATTTGCCATGTAAGCTTATAACAGTCCTACCAAAAAACAAAAAATTTATTTTTGCCATATATCATCCGCGGACCGTTTTATTGATAACGTTTCGTTCATGTTTGAGCAGAAGGAACATTTTGAGTTGTGACCCTTTTGTATTTAGGGTGCGAAATGTATAACCAAAATTGATAAATAAGAGAACTTCAATTCACTGGTTCTCTGTCGCTTCCATTTCTAATTACTTTAATTATAAATTTTCACTAATTGCGGTATTCACTATGATTCACTTCTCTATCTCAACGCACTTGTTTAAAATACTCGTATGAACGAGCCATTGTTGTTGTGTGGCTGGCGTTAAGTTTTATAAATATTTGTCAACACTTTGTGGTGTGAATCAGCAAACGACATTTGCGGTTTTTATGCACAAATGAAACGGGTGGTTTTTTCATGAAGTCGATTGTTTCTTTTGTCAAATAATACACAAAAAAAAATAATAATTTCAATATTAGAAAAACCATATTTTTAAATTGAAAATATTTTTCATAGAATATTTTATAAAACAATTTGACATTTTTTTTCAACTTCTGTAAAGATCAATTCTCAAGCTACAACTACGAGTGACTAAGAGTTTAAATATTGCTTTAGAACCAATTAACTTAGTGCTTCGTAAGATCAGGACAAAACGAAGTATCGCCTGGCATCTAACAGTCGGAACACTCGCGTATCGGCACCCACGTCACTGTTGACAGTTATGATTTCGAAGTTGTAAAAGACTTCGTTTATTTAGCAACCAACATTAACACCGATAATAATCCAAAAGTGAATCTTTCTAGCCAACAAGTGGTAAATGTAATATCTCTCTTGGACTAAGTAGGCAAATGAGTAGTAAAGTCGTCTCCCGACGAACAAAACTAGCACTCTATAAGGCTCTCATCGTAGTCGTTCTATTGTATGGCACAGAAGCTTGGATGATGGTAAGATCCGTTGAGGTGTCACTTGGAGTGAAAGATTCTGTGGGAGTTTTTGGACCTTTACACGTTAGCAATGGCGAGTACCACAACCGATGGAACGATGAGCTGAATGGGCTTTATGACGACTTAGACATAGTGCAGCGAATAAAGATCCAGCGGCTTCGTTGGCTGGGTCATGTCGTCCGAATGAATACAAACCCTCCGGCTCTGAAAGTATTCGGCGCGGTCCCAGCTGGCGGTAGCAGAGGACGAGGAAGGCCTCCTCTACGTTGGAAATATCAGTTGGAGAAGGATTTGGCTTTACTTGGTGTGAAACGAGAAAGAAACGACTGGCGCGCTTTGTTCAACTGGCGACCGATATGCATGTCTGCGAAAGCAATGCCATATATCGTGTCATTATTTTTTTATATGCTTACGATGAAACGAGGAAACGTAAGATTAGTGATGCAATGCCCAACTCCTTACTCAGTACTTTACGGCTTTCGACATCAGCTTAAGCTTGCAGAAATTTTCAGTGACAATCTCTTAAGACTACTTGTAAGTACAGGATCCGGCACTCGAAGTTTAACCAAGTAAAAAGGCCATAAATTTAGTTTGGAAAATTACTTTTATTCAATTCAAATTAAAAACTGTGTAAAAATAATACAAAATTAAGAATCAATTTCTTTTTGCTCGATATGACCAACCTTTGTTTTGACTATGGCCTTGAGATCGTCCAGAAACAAGTCGCAAGCTACCCGAATGTGACTTGCAGGTATTTTGGACAATGGGCTTTTTCAGCGCCTCGAGACTGGTGAATCTTTTAGTTTGGATTTTGCTCTCCAAAATGGTCCATAGAGAATAATCCATCGCGTCTGCTGAATTTGAGAGCTATGAAGTTCGAAACGTTGTTTTTAGCCATTCTCGGTTCACTCGAGCTTTGTGAGACGGTGCCGAGTCCGGTTGAAACGTTCATGATCTGCCCACCGAAATATTTGTCAGCCCATGGCTTCAAAGCAACCTCGTCAATACTTTCCCGATAATATTTCGCATTTACCTTGACCCAGGGCTCTATGAAAACGATTGCAAAGCGCCCATCAGTGGTTACAGCGGTCCGATGACTCAAATTCTCGTATGAACGTTCGGTCAAATAATCGTTTTAGTATCAATGTAGTATCAATGATTCTACACTGGCCATTTTTCTGTGGAGAACACGGCCAAAATCGTCGACCGACGAGATAAATGTCGCCTTGGTGAAGCGAAAAATTGGCGAAGATTCACGAATGACACAGGAAATGATATGAAGTGAATTGAGCTTGAATGCTATGGCAGTATTACGAAATAAGCTCGATGCACGAATTTTGAAGCAGAGCCAAAAAGAAGCTAGAGTAAATTTTGCTCAATAATTAAAAAAAAATCAAAAACAGAAAATCTAGCAACTTTAATATGATCGTAATATGTGACAAAGCTTGATTTTTTAAGTATGACCCGGACACTAAATAGTAGTCCAATGGTACGTAGCACAATAGGAGCAAATCCACCTGTGAAAGCCAGACATCAAATGGCAGCAACAAAACTGATAATCGCGCTTTACTTCACCAGAGCAAAAATAGTTCCTGCTACTCCATCAGATTCTTCTCAAACAGTAACTGCCAAATGATACGCTGAAAACTGCTTATGAAGGTTAGGTTAGGTTAGCCTGGTTGGCAATAAGCCACGCATAGACCTTTTGGTCCCTAGCGATACCAGATGGAGACCGACCTCTATAAATCTCTAAAGTAGACATCATGTAGGATGTCAGCGCTTTTGGCGAATTTAAGTAGGGCTGGGAGCTCCGCTTTTGAGACGTCTTCCAGACCCTCAAACAGTGGGGCTCCCAGGCATCTTAGTCGCGTTTTTGATAATGCCGGACAAACGCACAGAAGGTGTTCTAAAGTCTCCTCAACATCCTCTCTGCATTTTCTGCATTTGTCCGTGTTAGCAATCCCTATCTTGTACGCATGTGCAGCCAATAGATTGTGACCTGTTAGCATACCTATGATAGTTCTGCATTCCTTTCGCGAAAGCGTAAGTACGAATTGAGTGAGTTTTTTGTCGTTAGTTCTGCACATGAGTTTTGCTGTTTTGCATGTGGTCAGGTTAGTCCACCTAGCTTTCACTTGCCTTTTCATGTGGTCGTCCATTTCATTGTATATTGTGTTTAGCGGTCTCAGTATGTCGTTCTCTTGTTCAAATGGTAGTCTCACAGAACTTTTTGCTTTCTCATCTACTATTTCGTTCCCTATAATGCCTTTGTGACCAGGTACCCAGTAGATATGCAGCCTACTGCTTATGAAAAGTGTTTAAAAATTTACTTGAAAACAGGAAAAATGAGAAACTGCGTCGCTACTTCTTAGACCACTTTAATGCGCCAGCTCATACTGCTGAAATGATATTTAAGTTCATTGCGTTTTTTGGCATTGAAGAAATTCGTCCATTGCCATATTCTCCGGATCTGGTGCTGTGGAATTTTTGGTTATTTCCAAAGGAAAAGTCTTTGATGGCAATGAAGAGAAAATAAAGCGCGGTTTTGAGGACTGTTTTCAACATTGCATTTACAGATTAAAAAAATGTATTGAAATGAATGGTGATTATGTGGAGAAGATAAAAAATAATGAAGATTAAAAATAAAAATAAGAATAAAAAATGTATAATTTCTTCAATTCAATTTACCGAACTTTTGTTAGTGCCCTCGTATACTTCGTTTTTCTCACATTTTTAATTTTCCGCATCGAAGATAACGAGCCGATACTCTTCTTCATAATAAGTTTTATATTTACATATTCTGCTTAATAATAATAATATTTAATAATATTCTTGCGATTTCTTGCATACATTTTTTTTTATATTTTACATCAGATGTAAGAATCATATGACCTTTCATCCTAAGAAGATGTAAGCTTTCACACCCAAAAGAAATATCATTTCTTGACCCCTCTTTATCTGAAGCCATTTTGTTTTTTACAATGCGCCGAATGCTGACTTCTAAGTCATTAATCCGGCGCCATTGACTTGACGTACCACCAAAATGTACAAATATGGACAAAAGGTATTTGATGCCACGCATGATCCAAGAGGCCAAACTCATTTCTGGTGATGGTTTCAAAACAAGAAGTTACACGCAATGAACCTGACCCAAAACAAAAGGTTAAATAAAACTTTCTCGTTTTGTAAATAAGGGGGTTTTCCAATAAGAGATGTTATTTTGATAAAAGATCAACGGTTTCGTTGCTTGTGTGGCTCTTCTTGTCTTATTAAAAATAAACGTTGTCCACGTCAATACCATACAATTCCGGCCATAAAAAATCGTTAATTATATCTCGATAGCGCAATCCATTCACCATAACTCTTGCTCCAGCTTCATTTTCGAAAAAGTAAGGTCTAATGACTACGCCGGACCATAAATCGCACCAAACAATCACACGCAGGGAGAATAGAGAGGCTTTTCAACAATAACTCTTGGATTTTTTGAGCCCCAGATTCGACCATTTTGCTTGTTGACGAAGCCACCGAGGTGGAAATGGGCCTCAACACTCAAGCTGATTTTTCGATGGAGTTCCGGATCATTTTCATGCATTTCAACGACCCAATCAGCAAAGACACGACGTTGTTGATGATCGGCCGGCTTGAGTTCTTGTGTTAACTGGACTTTATAAGACTCAAATCTTTATGCAAAATACGGTGCAATGACGTTTGTGGAATGCCTTATTCAAAGAACGACGAGGAATGGACAATCCTGGGTTTTCTTCAACACTTTTGGCTACAACAGCAATATTTTCGGCTGTTCTTGAGCGACGTGCACGGTTTTATTCTTCACATCAGAACAGCTCGAATTTGTTCACCAATTTCTGTATTGCGGTCCGACAAGGTGCTTCACGATGACCCAAAAATGTTCGAGTCTTATGAACCGTCTCTGCCAAATTTTCACCATTTTTATAGTGAATTTTAATAATTTCAATCCGTTGTTTAAGCGTGTATCGTTCCATTTTTATTAATGACGTAGTTTCTACTTGTCAAATATCAAAAAATGACAGCTTCAAAAGTGACATCTACCGAAATAGCGGGATATTCAAAATAACACCTGTTATTGGAAAACCATTTATTATGCGAATGTAATTCTTTTCTTGGTAATTTGCCAGAGAGCCATTTCGGAGCCGAAATCCCGGACTGAAGTGTTCACTTTGATAGCTGATTGGATTCATATCCCTCTTGAAAGTTTAATTAATCCAAAATAAACACCCCTTACATATTTATATTAGTGTATATACAAAATATGTTGCTCTAAATGCTGCTGCTCTTCTGAACACTAAAACACTGGAATTGTTGACAATGGCTTTGGCAAACACTTTGCTTCTGCTTTCAGACATATTCGCTATGGTTCATAGTTAAATTATATATCGTCTGGCTTTGCCTTTCAAGCCTTTGATGTCGTTGATGCCTTTGGTGTCTTTAGTGCTTCCATTGCCGCTTATCTGATTAATGCTGACATATTCAGACGCTCAAAATTTACATTTGGTGAGTAGGTCTCTTTGTATGCTCTACACACATACATGCATACATAATGAATTAGTGAAACAAATTTCTGCTTGAGCACTACTAATATTATTATTTTATCCATTGAAGTATGTAAGTAAAACGTATGCAACAAACATAAGGATACAGGCTAATTGAGAAAAAGTGGCGGGGTAGTAGTATTGGAATTTATAGTGACAATCAAGCTGTACTAAAAGCCCTTGCTAACCCACGCTGCTCTTCGAAATTAGTCGGTGAATGTAAGACAAAACAGAACAGTGTAGCAAAAAACAACAAAGTTTGTCTTATTTGCGTGCCTGGAAACTGCGCTATTGCGCGGAACGAGTTGGCTGATAAAATGGCTAATGAAAGCTCTGCAACCACACCACTGGGACCTTCCTGGAGGTAAATTCGGCATCAATTCCACTATGGATTAACGACTTCATTAGGTCTACCCATAGAAGGCGCTGATCTGAGTTGGGCTCCTGCAGAGACAAGCAGGACTGCAGAGAACGAACCAACCAGAAAATTAGCGACCTTTTTCCTAAAACTTAGTAGAGAGGATCAGAGTGTACTAGTAAGTGTTATCACAGGGCACAACGCATGTGATCAGCATATGGCTGCCATGGGAATCATTGACGACACAATACCTATGCCTGTCTTGTCGTGAAAATGAGGGCACTGCAGAGCATTTTTTCTGCAACTGTCCGACTTTCTCTAGATTCAGACTTAGGCTGTTGAGGTGCCATGTTCTGAGCTGGCATAAAGTTCATAATCTTCCTGTTGTTGTTGTAACGGCATAAACATTCCCCATACATATACAGGGAATGCTCCTGAAGTGACAGAACTTGGCCGGTTATAAATCCCGTTCGTTCCGGTTACCTAGAACCGACTGTCGTGGGAACGTTCCTCTCTTTCTTCCTCTTCAGGATCTCTTAAGATTCATCAATGAAACCAAAAAATTCGCGGAAGAGTGACCTGTAACCAATTTCTCCGTCTCTCCTTCCAACCTGTATCTTTATTCCTTCCATTGTAATCTATCCGTGTGTAGTACAATGGTCTTCGTGGCTGAGTGCTTGAACTTGTCGAACCCCCCACAAATCTAATCTAATCTAAGTAAAACTTAGCAAGCAGTGAAATTTTTGAAGTATTCTCTTTTAAAGAGAGATGTTTCAAACTGTCACGCCAACGAAACACTTTAATGGCAGCTGATTGCTGCGCTTGCATGTTGAACAAAATAAATTACATATTAAGAAACGGAAAACAAGGAAAAATTGAATTTTCAATGTTCTGCTGACACATTTCTGAAAATTCGAAATAAAAGCAAGAAATGAAAAATATGCATGCATATTTGTTAGTTCGTAGATGTGGAATATAGGCAAAAAATTCTGCAAGATGCTGCTGGAAAAGATTTCTACGAAGGCATTGTATTTTCAAGTTTCAAAAGTTTTTGGCTTACTTTTTCGAAAATGCTTCGTGAAATGCGATCCTTTCTTCCGCATAAGCCTGTTTCATTTTACACCAAGGCAAAGCATATTCAATAAGAGCTTTGCGTTTTTCTCTTGAGTTCGAAAAACTTTTTATTTTCTTCATCATCGGATGACGGCAAGCCAATTATCGTCATAACGACGGTGGTATCAGTTCAAGAATTTCACGCTTCTCATTTTTTAAATTGCTTTGTTGACAAAAATGCAACCACATGCCAAAAAGTTTTGCTGGCTAGAATATTCTCAGCCCTCAAAATGAAATGTAACTTCCCCTCAAAATGAAATGTCAAATGGCGCTCTTCACTTGCAAGTTTTTCGAGTAAACGAAGGCGATTTAACCAAATTTTGTGCTAACACAAGTTATGCGCCATGCGAACTTTCATATTATGTCAAATTTGCCCTGCGCTTGTCCAACATTCGATGTTGATTTACATGTAAAATATTGTTGGCATTCTTCTGAAGTTTTTGTGTTCAGTTTTGCTAAGACATGTAAGTACATACTTACATAGACATGTACTCCCAGCGATTGGCGATACTGAATTAAATCGAAAGCAGCTATAGCTAATTTGGTTTTTATTGTTATTTTTCTATTTTATGATGCAATCAATAAAGCTCATAAGCGAAAAAAATTCTTGAAAATTAACATTTCTTGACAAATATAAAATGCCCAGAGCTCAACTTCGCTCAATGGAGGGAACTGACAAGGTGACGTACCTAGGCATTATCTTTGAGAGTAAGCTTACATGGAAGCCCAACATTGAGTAAGGAAGGCAACAATCGCCTTGTATAGATGCAAGGGCGCTATTGGCAACAGACGGGGCGTTTCGTCTAGAGTTGCTTTTTGACCATTTATAATACCATAATAAAGCCAATCTTGTTACAGGGAGTCATAGTCTGGTGAAACTCACTAGAGGAGACGAAATTTGTTGAAGAAGCTGGAGAGAGTTCAAAGGAGTGCAATCCTTAAAATCAGTAATCAACGCAATGTTAAATGTGGTACCTGTAGACATCGCAAGCAGAATTGCCGCTGCACGTACCGCAGTCAGACTGAGAGGTTCGAGGTTTAGGCTTAACCTCACTTATGGACTCTAGGAAACTTCGAGTTCATCCCTCTGTCAACGGATCAGTGTATACCGTCGCTTAGTCTACCCGGATTTTTCTCCACTCACATTCCATCAAGGGAAGAGTGGACGAAGGTCTACACTTGGAGACATAGCCCGGTGAACTGGTTCACGTATGGATCGAAGTTGGAAGGAAAGGTTGGGCGAAGGAGTACTTTGTAAGGAGCTCCCCATCAGATTCACATTCAGGTTACCAAACCACTGCAGTGTGCTTCAAGCAGAGGTAGGCGCAATCAAAGAAGCAACTGATTCGGTACTCACACTCACTCAAAAAAGTAGTAAGCCAAACGGCAATTAGGGCCCTCGGGTCAGTGATGGTGTATTCGACACTGGTCAGGGAATGCCTGGTCTCACTTTCGACTGCATCCGAATTCTTTGATATAAGGCTTATCTGAATTCCTGGTCACAGCAACATTGTGGGAAAACTGTGAGGCGGAGGAGCTGGCCAGACAAGGGACATGTGAAGTGATCTCACAACGAGGGAAGAGAATTGGGATGCCCTTGACTACCTGCGGTCTGCTACTGGAAAGATAGGCTTCGCGCCAACTCAGCAAGCGCTGGGCAAGTACACAAATTTGTAAGGTCGCGAAATCCTTCTGGCCACGTGGGCATCGGGTGCGCTCGAGCGAGCTTCTGAGGTTGACAAAATCTCAGCTCTCGAACCTTGTGGGTTTTCTCACAGGACACTATCCGCGAGGTGTGCATGCTGTGAGACTTAGAATTACCTCGATTCCGTGATTCCGTTTTGCGTTGGATGTATGAAGGATGAGGTGAAATCATCTCGCACCTTCTGCTTAGTTGCCCCGCCCTAGCGAAGCTAAGATTTAGGCATTTTGGCTCTTACTTCTTTGATACGCCTGCTGATATATTATAATTGAATTGAATGAAAGTAATTTTCGGGACTAAATTTATGGACTTTTTAATTGGTTACACTTCGAGTGCCGGACCCGATAAAATTACTACCATTCAAAATCCTTTTTATATTATATTTAAAAGATCCAACGTCTTTTCATCAAAATGTTCACAACGAAAATATGTATAGACAGGACAACGACGTGCTGAATATTTTCTGGGACATCCAAGTTATAAATTCGACAAACGGTGGAAGTTACTTGTTAAAAAGCCTTGTAAATATTTAGATTAAGAAGACCTCGCCTTGCACGAAAAATCAAACTTATAGCAACGCTGACAAACCGTCATTGCAATAGTTGATAAAAACCAGCGTCGTGAGATGCAGATTTTTTCGCTGAGTTTAAAAATACCGAGAATTCTGTGACATTTAGTTTTTCTATGAATTGCGGAGGAGAAAGACGTTTAGAGGCTCCATATGCAGAGTTTGCGATAAATCTTTCCATTTTTTAGCTCAAGGCGGACAGTCTCTTTAGCAAGGATATGCGGAACTCTGTCATTCTGTTTATTTTGTTTATTTGTTTATATAAAATAGTACATAGTAAGACTAAGGTCTTTTAATAGTACTTCAACAATAATAAAAGCAACTGGAATAGTTTTAACATACAAGTTTCTTAATCTAAAATTTTACACCAGTTCATTTACGAATTAATCCAATATATTAAACTAAACTATAATAATAAGAAGAAAAGAAGCAATAGGAAAAAAAAAGGATTTAGAGAAGAAAGAACAAAAGTAGTAATTAGAGAATGTAGAGTGAAATTTAATGCCTTAATTTAATGCAATCAAACACTTTTAAAGTAATTATAGACTTGTGCCCTGAAGTTAAAACTGTTAAGTCCAGCCTTCACAGTGTCGGGTAATGAGTTCCACACTTTAATAGCGTTAATGAAAAATAATCTAGATGATGGTAGGTAATTAAATTTTGGAACGATGAATTTGTTGTGTCTGCGAGACCTTACTGGTATCAGCTTCTCTGTCAGATAGGGCGGAGACTTGAATAGTGTAAGTTTGCATAAAAATATGCAATTTCTAGCAGACAAATAACTATTAAGGCAACATCCCAGTAACCTTGATCGCCATGCAGAGATATGTTCATATCTGCCAATCCCATATATATACCGCGTGGCGTTATTAAATGCCACATTAAGTTTATGGCAAGATGTGAAGTCGAGTTTGCTGTATACCACCTCAGAGTACGTGATGAGAGACATAATTAGCTGGAGAACTAATTTGCGCCTTGTTTTCTCTGGCGTGAATGTTGCAGACACTCTCAGCTTACGCAATGTAGCATAAATGTTCCCCACAACCCTATTTATATGGTCAGCACAGGTAAGTTTTGTGTTGAGAATGAACCCCAAATTTTTTACCTTGTCCATAAAGGTAAGGGAACTTGTACCTATCCACAATTTAGGGATATTGTCAACATGCACGACACTATTACATATAGGTAAGACATATGACTTTGACGCGTTCAGACATGAAGAGTTTTCATTAGCCCATACAGAAATAGCAGACAAATCACTGTTTATTTTGAAACATAAATCTTCAACGAGACCAATACGACTGGACAAGTACAATTGTATATCATCAGCATACGCATGGACATTCACATACTGACAAACGTTAAAAACATCATTGACAAAAAGACTGAATAAAAGCGGACCAAGGATAGACCCTTGCGGAACACCAGTGTGTACGTATCTAGACTGAGATTTTGATTTACTGGTCTTGACCTTCTGTGTTCTGCCACCAAGGTAGCTGGCCATGAGCTTCACCACACTGTCTTTGAAGCCGAAATAGTGTTATGTTAAACATAACAATTTGTGATTCACTGAATCATTCGGCAGAGAAAAACAGTGCAAAACATAGTACGGATGAGCCCTAAGAGTATGCAAATATTACGGAAGCCGTTTGGTATCAATTTGGATCATGTAAGTCGGCATGTTTGCAGGCTGAAATATCAGTTTTTTTAATAAAGAAACGCAAAAGTTTCTGTACTGCCTCATATTTTTCTACAACCCAAATCTGTGCACCATAAAACATAAGCGATCTTGAGTACGCATCAAAGATTTTTCTTTTTTTATTCATATATTTTATCCCTGAAGCATCCTATTTGTTGCGTGCGTCTTGATGTTGTTCCACAAATGGAGGGACCTACTATACAGTTTCAAACCGGCTCCGAACGACAGATATTTTTTTATGAGGAGCTTTTTCATGGCAGAAATACACTCGGAGGTTTGTCATTGCCTGTCGAGGGGCGACCGCTATTAGAAAAAACTGTTTCTATTATTTGATGTTCATTCACGGAGATTCGAATCTACGCATTCCCGAATGGCAGTCAAGCACCAACCCATTCGGCTATGCCGGCCGCCATACATTTGGACTAAGACAAATTAACTTTAAGGTCCCAGCTTGGAATTAGAAAATTCTCTGAAATAAATTTAAAGAAGCAGCGAAACACCTAGCAAAATTTAATTTCTTCCAGGCTCTGCTAATGAAAATTTTCGTGCAGTCAAAATAAACAATAAAGTATTTGAATTTTTGCAAGTCGAGGTAAAAATTAGGACAAAAAATTTCAGATTCTGGTGAACGACGTTGATCTCAGTTAACAAGAGAAAAAAAACATGCAACTGACACTTTCAGGACAATCATTTTAAAATGCAGCTTGAAATTGCATTGCGAGCGAATATCTGGAGAAACAATGAACTATGCAACTTTATGCAAATAAGGTAGCGCGGACAGAAGCGTAAAGCATTTCCACTCGTTTTCACTTTCCTTCTTTTGAAGGCTACTTAGGAGAAAGTTTTCAGGATTTTCTGCAGCATAAGGACGAACTTTACGGAGCGCAATAATGCGGTAGTCAAAATGAAAAGAAAAGTAGTATTTAGGCAATTTCACAATAAAATAATCTTGAAATTAATTCCCTAACAGTAATGCGCGTATTTATGCTAATTATTGCAAGAAGGTTAAAAAAATGTGTTCTTGCTTTTTATTTTGCAACCGTTTTGGCTTGCGGCTACAAAAAAGTGAACGTGGAATATAAGAAAATCCTCGAAGTTGATTGCTGCAGAATAGTAGAATGAGTAATTCTGGGAAAATGAACAGCTGCATAAATTTTCGGTTAGCCAAATAGCCCATTAAGAGAAATTTCACAAATCACAGCTTAAACAAAGACGCGTATACATATTTGCATGCCCATTTATTAGACAGCGCGCATATGTAAATAATTCTTGGCATAATTTCAAAATTCTTTTAATGACAAAATTCCGCAATCAAGCTGAACATGAATATTTATTATTAAACATATTTGCATATGCTCGAATGTGTCATCCCTGTAGGAATTGAATCGAAACGTTTCAACCAACCTATTAACATTTGATTAGAAAATTTATGAAGTTACCAAAGTTGCAAAAGAATACTTGCTGTGGTAGGCTAGCGACTTGAGCTTCCAGGTAGCTTCCTAAAATTCAATTTTCTACCAATTTATGGATACAACCTTTTAAAAAGGATCCACGAGCAGAACAAAAACAGACCATCCCGGGTGTCCAACCAAAGGTTTTGAAAAACGTCTTCAACGGAGCGTTAAATACGTATAGAGCAACAACACAATGCCGGCAAAATACGCTAGTTGGGTAATCCGATAAAATGATATAAGTAAAAGACCAAAAACGTAAGCGCCATTCAAGCAATCAGTTGGTAAACTAAAGGGCTTTCCAATAAGAGGTGTTATGAATGAATGGATTTCGCTATCGAGAGATGATTAATGATTTTTTATGGCCGCAATTTGATGGTATTGATCTGGACAACGTTTATTTTCAACAAGACGGCGCTACGTGCAACACAAGCAACGAAACCATTAATCTTTTACGAGAAAAGTTCCCGGACCGTGTATCTCTCGAAGAGGTGATCACAATTAACCACAGAAATCTTGTGATTTAACACCTTGTGACTTTTTTCTTTGGAGCCAAGTGAAAGAGAAGGTCTACGCCAACAGCTCAGGGTCGATTCAAGACCTCAAAGATGGAATTCGTAAGGAGGACATAGAGCACACTTTGCAGGTTTTTTTAATTACTGCTAGAATTTCCATAGGCAATACAAACCTGCGCTCCTCTAAAACATAAAATGCTTCTCAATAAAACCAAATGCTTCTCTCAAATGGAGAAGAGATGTAAAGTCTTTAAATTCTGGAAAACATCTCTTTCTAAATCACAATTTTCGCCCTTTCAGTATTTCAGCCTCAATTGCTTTAGTTTCAAACGGCTTGAAAAGGTTAAGCTCTATTACGAAGTTTCATCGAAATATCAAGCTTGGACACAATAGAGTATGGGTACCCATTATGAAGTATTATAGGGAAACCCATTTCGCCTATGTGGAGTGAAAGCGACGGTAGCAGAAAGGGCGGCACAAAGAACGCGATCGTTGGCCGAATGGCAAAGAAGATGAGATGAGTCAACCAAAGGTCGGTGGACTTACAAACTCATACCCCATATTGAAGAGTGGATGAATAGGAAGCATAGCGATATCGACTACTACCTAACTCAGATACTCATCGGACACGGGTGCTTCGTGGAATACCTAAACCGTTTCCAGCTGGCCGACAGCTCTTTTTGCCCGAGTTGCTCGAATACAGTCGAGAGCGCAGAACTTGTGGCCTTTCACGGCAAACGTTTCAGTGAAAAACGAGCAGTGCTGAAGAAGGCATTCGAACACCCGCCATGCCACACAAGATTTGTCCAGGATACGTGCTCGACCATCACTAAATGGGACGCCGTAAAAACATTCGCGGCTACAGTCGGGAAGAGGCTAAACCACATCGACTGAGAGAGGAAAGCCCAGAAACGACAGCAGCAGCTGGAGCTGCAGCAACAACAGCGGCAGCAGCAGTAGAAGCCTAAAGATAGGTTAAGTATTTACAGGGTGGCCCATATTCTGTCAAAAGATACAGGGTTGCCAGATGGGTCCGTCGAATATGGGCAATCCTGTAGGAACTATTAAAAAATTTAATTAATTAGATAGAAACTACAACCAGATTATTTTTTTACGTTATGTACAATATTTAATCCAGCTAAGTCATAATTCGACAGTTTTGAGCAAAAAAAGAAGAAGGAAGGAAAAAGAGAGAAATAAAACCTTATAAACTATATTATATTTCGTTTATTATTAAGTTTTGAAAGCAGCTAGGCAGTGGAGATGAACTCTTTTAGACAAACCGACGACAGTCACAGACGTTTGAGTCCAACACTAACAACAGTACGAACCTGAAGGCAAGACAATAGATTGTGAGTATCGGATTATTGCACATTTACCGATATTTCATTTTCTCCACAACCGCTTGAAAAGTTTGTGTGAGGAGTGAATACTATCGATGGCGTAAGGTCTCCATATGCTCACAGGAGCGGAACCTAGACGCAGGAACCTGTTGTGTCAATAGACATAAACGCGGTTCCACCTTGAAGAAATGCTAACGCGGTTCCAGGGTGGAAATCAGCCCAGGAGGAGGAATGTGATAGTGTTAGTGGAAGCATGCCCCACCCACCATTGGTGTGACGGCCCCTTTGATGATGTTTCTGACATTTTGTTTTAACCTCCTGACCAAAACAGCAAAAAAAAGAGAGCCCATTTCAATAATTCCACTCTAAATAGAATAACTATTTGTAAACTGGCTTATAAGGCCTATTAAACCGACTCGAAACGCCAAATGGTTCTTATGAGGAGCTTTTTCATAGCAGAAATACACTTGAAAGTTTGCGATTGCCAGCCGAGGAGCGACGCCTATTAGAAAACACTGTTTCTATTATTTGATGTTCATCTACAGAGATTCGAATCTACGCACTCCCGAATGGCAGTCAAGCATCAACCCAATCGGCTACGCCGGTCAATTCTGGATAAATAGAAGTTTAAACTGCTACAATTCATATTCATGTAACGCGGATCTCATAAGGCAGCTGAAACTTCTTGTTTCCATGGATGAGGGTTTGACTCCTATAACTACATTCGGCGAGTGAGAGTTCAGAAAGGTGGCAAAATAAAAGAATCCCGGTGAATGTCGTTAATAGCCCGGCTGTATGCTGCGTTGTTATGTATAGATACAAATTCCGTCGGCCTCCAGAAATGGGCTACACGGTAGCACCACAATAGGATCGGCTTGAGTATCTTATTGAGGTTTTGGACTTTAGTGGCAATAACGGTTGTTTGCGCCGAGAACGAGGGCAAATTATTAACGGTTACAACCAGTAATTTGTGTATCGTATTGACACGATTTGTTGAACTCGGCCAAATTCATGTAAGCAGTTATCGCGCCAATCAAGAAGAAGAGGAATTGGTATAACGCCAGCTTTGACTACCAGTGATAGTTCGATCGCCTTCAACCATTTTGTAAATAGGGACGTCGTTGATTTAGCCGATTTGAAGTTGTAGGTTTCTTGCTGTGAAGACGCGCGAAAGATTTGAGAGATAATTGTTTATCTATGAACATAATATCTATATCGAATTCCTTAACACACGACAATATCAGGCAATCGTCAGCGTATGAGATCAAGGAAACTCTCTCCTTCAAAATATGGAAATTCAGGACCATGCAGGAAATAACACTACACCGCGGGACGTCTTATTTCATTCTCCTCTGTTTGAAGATTTCATCTCGAAATATCACTGGCGTGTGTCGACCACACAAATAGCTTGCGGATCACTTGTACTGGATGATAGAGGAGGGGGGAGTTATACAGTTGTGATGAGCTGCGGAGAACCGTGAAGGTTCTATTTTGGGTACCTTGGAGAGGTCTCGCAACCGTGGAGGTTGCAGTTTTGTACTTTGGAGAGGCCACGCACCGTTGCGCGAAGTAGAAGAAGTGGATTCGTGATTCACCTCTGGATCGTCTGAATAGGTCTTAAGGCGGCTCCCCCCGTTGCATTGATTGCAAGTTATCGATGCTGAGTTCTAATGGAGTCTTCTTCGGCGAACGCAGCAGAAATGTACTTCGTGTCTGAAGTTAAGCTCGATGCCAGCCTTTATCTAAGGAGTAACCTGGCTGCATAGAGTTTCTCCAATGACGAAAGATAAGGCGTGAAATACTCTACACCAAACAGAGGTACTTTCCTGGAGGGGCAGGCCGTGGGAATGTAGTTAGCGCGTATACAATTTTTGTGAAATATTAGTGGTGAACAACTAAAGCAACTTAGTTTTCTTACAGGGATACAAGTTCTTATGTAGATGTATGTTTGTCTTGTTTGCTTACGATGTTAGTCAGAAGAAATTGATGACGTTGAGGATGAATGTGAAACGTCAAGGTTACCGCACGGGTTTCATTGCACTTTGTGTGTATTCGCAATCATTTTCGCCAAACGTTTAGTTTGCGTGGCAAAATTAATTAGCCAACAATTTATAATTTTTTGTTTTTTTTGTGGGGTGATGCTTCATATTTTTAGACAAGACACTCAGATAGAAGGAAAATTATGTTATATTATATCTTAGGACGAGCTATCTCTGTCCCTGTCTCCATTCTGTCCCATCTCTTTATCTTTGTCACTCTCTGCCTCTGTACTATTTCCGCATTATTGAGGTTATTTCGGTCAAATTTTTCAAAAATTTGCGATTATTTTTTAAACTGTTTTTGTTGGCATTGTATTTTCTTCCCTATTAAGAACGGTTCGTAATTTTTTTAAGTAGAAAATGTGTAAAGTCGGCAGCAAAAAACATTTTTCTTTTAATTTTCAGCCCCTTCAAACTTACACTTTATTATATTAAAAGTCAAGGGGTTATATAACTAAACACCCAACATTTTTTTCATAATTCTTTATTAAATGTTTGAAATCTTTAAGGAAATGTATTGAATTTTTTTTTCGCATTTAGTAAAAAGTTCAAAAGTTATATGTTTTTTGTCGTAGTAGCTACAATATTTTTATGAAAAAATAAGCAAATTACATTAATTACAATAATTTTTTTTAATATAATTACAAGATTTTTTAGCGGCCGCCATACCCGAATGGGTTGGCGTGTGACTACCATTTAGGTGTGCGTAAGTTCGATTACCTGCAAGAACATTAAATATTAGAAAAGGTTGTTTCTAATAGTGGTCGCCCCTCGGCAGGTAATGGTAAACCTCCGAGTGTGTTTGTGCCATAAAAAAGCTGCCGTTCGGAGTCGGCTTAAAACTGTAGGTCCTTCCATATGTGAAAAAACAACAAGACACAGACGATAAATAGGAAGAGGAGCTCGGCCAAACACCTAACAGAAGAGTACGCGCCAATTATTTATTTATTTTATAATTGGAAGATTTTTTCTTGCTAATAAAGATACTTCTCGGAAAATAATGTTTTGAGTTTATTTTACTATATTTCCAAAAAGTCAACAATAAATGGTCTACCCTGTATAAGTATACATACAATGTAATTGCATATTTACTTGACTTTTAATAGCCCCTTGTATTAAATTATTTAAAAACAAAAAATGCAATTAGCTAATAGCATTCAAGGGTCAAACCAACCGAAACGAAGCGGAAACAAAAATTATGGCGCATTCAAAACCTTTCTTGTTGAGCGCCCTTTGCGTAAATCGCAAAGGTATTAAATACACACTCTTGTAAACATATCCTCCCCACTACATCGCTCATTCATTCATATAGTATGAATAAAGTGAAATGAACTGAAAGTCGGGTGAAATAAATTTGAGGACAAGTACACTCAGCCGCCTATAGACTTCACTTCATTACACGTTGAATGTGTGAATGGAAAAAAGGGTTATATATACCTACATACATGTAATTGGCGTTTACATCCTTAGCTGAATGTTTGACCAAGGTCGAATGCGCATCTTGATGTTTTTCCACGAATGGAGGGACTTACAGTTGGGTGCCACCTTCGTAGATTTTTTTTAAAAGAATCGTGTTCATGTCCTCTCAATACACTTGGATGTTTGCTCACAATTATCTAATTTTTGTTTTTTTTTTGCTTTTTTGATCAATGCTAGTAACTCCTTAAATGATTTACATTCTATTTTTATCACCCGTATAATTCGGCCAAACATCTTTTGTTTTGTGTGCATCTGGATGTTGAGCCTAAGACTTTATGCCCACTCCAAATATGTAGACGATTCTCCCGTGCTGCTTTTTTGTGGCAATATGGTACTCTACCAGTCAAGATCAATGCAATTGATAGGGTGGCAGTTAAAAAAAACATGCAGATTTTCGCATGGCAGTGGGATGAAGGCAGTCTTAGAACAGCGTTTTGAAGAGAAATCTAAGAATATTTCAGTGGCATAGAAAACGATTATTTGAGTGGAATGGCGTGAGAAATATAACATGTAACTCATTATTCCTTTACATTAGGCTGCAAACTTATCAGCCGTCTCAGGATGAATCTATGTGTGTACATACATACATACATACACAGTACCGCATCATGATGGAAAGAATAATAAGATGGCGCTTATCGTGGTACCATTACTTTGTGCTCAGCGAATTTGACAACGAGTTACGTGATTTTAGCTCCAGTATGGCCAGATTACCATTTTTGTAACTTGATTTAGCATTTTTCTTTTGTTATTTAGTCTCGGAGTTTTAGTTCTTTCTTCCTGACATTTTTCTAGCCTGTTCTAATTAAAAGTAATGTTTATAATTTTGTAAAATATTTTTTAAAAATTAATTGAATAATTCACTCAGTTTTATTTAGCTTTACTTTTCTTAACATCTGGTCGCATTGCCCGCGATTGCAGTTGTTGTTGGTGTTCTTCTTCTCTCGGCAGTTAAATCTCTCTCTCGCTACTGCAGTGTTGTCTAGCTTTGGATATAAAAACGCACTCGAATGCCCATTTAAAGAAAATAAAATACCGAATTTCTATTGAGCTACTTAAAAAACTTTGTATGCGTGAGAAGTTGTCTTTAAAATGTGCGTTTTTTAAATAAATGTGTTATGTACAATTTAATGTATGAGTTTTTTTGTTAAAAGAAAATCTTTTGTTAAGGGAAGGACTTATTTGCTATATTTCAGGTTATGTAACAAAATAAGGTACTATTTTTGTAAAAATGTCGTTATGGTTTCTTCAGTATTTTCTGGTATTTTGTTGCTTATTTTTACTGTGAATACTTCTCCTGATGCACACGTCTCACTAAGGATTAAGGACCGGACGAAACGATTACACCTCTTCGGTTTTAATTCGCATTCAGTAAATTCAAACGCTTTCTAAAATGTGTAAAAAGGTTTTACATGTTAAGAAGAGTTGAGAGAGAAGAACACTTAATATTCTTGCTTTAACTTAAAAGGAGCAAAAAATTGAATTTGT
Organism: Anastrepha fraterculus; assembly: GCA_037575425.1. Classification (NCBI taxonomy): domain Eukaryota; kingdom Metazoa; phylum Arthropoda; class Insecta; order Diptera; family Tephritidae; genus Anastrepha; species Anastrepha fraterculus. Next base: position 162,120 of record JAYXIM010012616.1, on the reverse strand, counting down.
ACAATACTTTCAAAATATGTATCAAACTTTATAAGAATCAACAAATTTGCATTAGCACTAAAATCTTCTCAGAGTGACCTTTTTTAACTTTCTTTTGTTTTATAATACAGTTTTTTTTAGCTTACAGTTTTGGTAGCTTTAAATTAAAAACAAAAAGAAACAAACACCAAACTTAAAAATGTTCGCATTTTGGGTATAAAAAAGCACTAAATTTTTCGTGATGAGCAAATGGCTGGCAACACTGTACAACTTGGCAAAAGTGACGTCACGCACTCTCTAATGGGCGCAATCTTGTTTCTATCATTCTTGGTACCGCATCAAGAATGATAGAGAAAAAGATTGCGCCCTCTGAATTCGCCGTTCGTAAGAGCCCATGAATAAACAAGCAAAATGAAGGGGAATTACTTGTTTGTGAAGAAGAAGAGTAGGCAAAAGCAATGGAAACAACTAAACATAGGAAATTATACGCACACGCACGCACACACACTTTCTTGCCACTGTGTCTTCAGCATAAAAACGCAAACAAACTCCATTTGGAGGTTTTATATTAATTTGTGCTTTAATAATTTATCACAGGCACTGCGTTTGCATTAGCTTGTTTAGCTTTAATCTCATAAATCACAATATTACCAAGTCATTCACTGTATTTTCACAAACATGAAATTTCTGCTACTTTTATTTGGTTTGTCCGTTTGTTTTGTATTGCGAAGGGAGCTCACGTAAGACTTGTCAAAATCGTGAAAATTAAAGTAACTGTTTTTTAATGGCGCCTCCTTAGATACTCAATCCACCTTGGCACCGCATATTCGTATAAATGCACTCTTAATTTTAGTTTTGCTACCTTCTCTCTCTTTCCTCAATAACTTCTAACTCAAATTGTTTATTAAACTAACGGAAATTTAAGTTTCGTTGTTGTTGTTATGCTTAAATCGTTGCATTTTGAGTGTCATACTAAAAATAAGAACATAAATTTTTAATAATTACTTGGTCGTCCATTTTTATTAATAACCTTAAAAAAACGTTTTGACATTGATTTCACTAAATTTTGCAGCAAAGTATGGTCTAAGTCTTCCCAAGCTTCATTAATGGCCGATTTGAGCTTTAGTACGATCTTATACTGGTTACATTTTGTCAACAAATTTTGCACGACATGCACCTAAAGAGGTTCTCCAACGGGAGGATTCAAATCGAGACTGCAGGCAGGCCTCTTGATGCGCGGTATGTTGTGCTCTTCAAATCATTTTAACGATTTTGTGGAAACATGAATTGGCAGCGTTAGCTTGTTGGAAAATGCTGTCTTCATCCACTTTATCATTCAAAAATTAGATCAGAGCATCGTCCAACAATTCCGTGTATATTTTAGAACTCTTTTTGCTCGAGGCCTAGCAAATATTTGTTTTTCCTCGTGATGAAAATGCCGCCCACACCTTAACGCTGCCACCACCAAAGTTTTTTTTTTAACATATTCGTACGTATGTGTGTGTTACGCTAATCGTACCAATAACGAAGAACACAAAATTGTCCTACTCAGCTTCCCACTGCATGTGTTTTTGCGCGAAATCTAAAAGGTTTCGTCTGGGATGCGTTTTTAACACAGGCTTGCACGCCGATTTTTTTTCTCATTTTACGTAAGCTGTGTTGCGCAAAATGCGTGCGGTGTGCCTGGTCCGACACAGGTTTCCTTTTATTGAAACAAATTTTAGTGGCTTCCTTTTTAATTTGGTTTATTTGGCGATAAGTCAGTTTTTTATTGCCTTTCCTAGGCTCTCCCACGCCATAATTTTTGCGTTTTTCTTTTTTAGAGAGCGCACTACTGCCTCTGATATTCCGATTATTCGCCTAATCACTCGATTTGAATACCCTGCCCTATGGTTTAGGTTTATTTGCAACTTTCAGAATCATTAAGATATTTTCCCTCTTCCGCATTTTGATCTTAAAAATCGTATTATTTAAATAATTTTTCACCTGAATTGCTAAAAAAACTTACCAATTATCAACTTACCGCAAAAAAAAGAGTAAAATTTTCATTCACTTTAATGCTTTCGGCTTCATTGGCTTCAGGTGCGTTTAAACGAATGTTCTTATTTTTAGTATGACGACGATTAGCGACGATTTAAGTATAGCAACAACAACGAAACTTGAATTTTGCATGCAATCTAAATTTCCGTTGGTATGACAAACTTCTAACTCATTAGTTGTTGTGAGAAATGCATTGAGAAAAGAGAGAGTTACCACCTTCTCTGTAACTAAGAGTGCATTTACACGAATATGCAGTAGTGTATGTACATATGTATTTCTACATTTACGGGAAAGCATATTACTAACTTTTAGGAGCAAATTAAATGATTTCTTTTACTAAATTTATTTTTAATTGAATTAATGACATTCATACATACATATATACGTACATACCGGTATGAATCATAGAAATACATTTGACATTTAACTTAATTTCATGGAAACCAATGAAATGTCAGTGTGTTGAAAAAATGCCGGTGATATTGATGAATTAGACAACACATACCATACATATGTACAATTTTTTATGCGTCATCAATACATTATCTTTATTTAAATCCGTTATATTTTGTCAGTAACAGAATTGAATGGTTCGCTAGTGTTTGTGTCTCATTAATTTTATACAGATTTTTATTGGATGCTGTCAAAAAAATGTAATTCGGTAATTCGCTTTTTGTTTTTGGATGGGGAGAAATGTGCAAACAACAAAGTTGGATGCTGTCTATGGGGACGCATCGCATTTATGACCACAGTTAGATATTGGTTGAACGAACTTAAGCGTGGGCGAACATCCGTTTTTCATAAGGAGCGACCAGGACGCCTGGCAGACGAGATTTCTGAGGAAATCATTAGAAAGTCCACGACATGATTCTGGCTGATCGACGAACGAAAAAGTGCGACGTAAAAAAGGTCATAGGTGTGTCGATCGGAACGGCAATTAATATTTTATATGATAAGTTAGCGATGAAAAAATTGTTAACCCGATGGGTGCCGCGATTGCTCACGGTGGACAACAAACGGATGCCGCTTATAACTTCGAAGCAGTGTTTGGAGCAATTTAAGCGAGATCCGAAGGAATTTTTCCGTCGAGTTGTCACTGTTGATGAAACCTCGATTCATCATTGCACACCAGAAACTAAGCAACAATCATAATAATGGATTTCTACCGGTGAATCTGCTCCGAAAAAGACGAATCAGTCCCATCGCCCGGAAAGTTCATGGCGACGATTGTTTGGGATGCGGTGTCATCCTCGTGGATTTTTTAGAAAAAGGAAAAACGATTACTAAGAAATACTACAGTGAGTTATTAGATCGCTTTCACAGAAAATTGAAGGAGACACAACCGCATTTGGCGAAAAGGAAGGCGCTCTTTCACCACAATAACGCACCAGCACATTCATTCGGAGTTGTCGCCGCCAAACTGCATGAATTGCTGGCGTACTCCTCGTATTCACCCGATCTGGCTCTCTGCGACTTTTTATTGTTCCTAACATAAAGAAATGGCTCGCAAAAAAAAAATTAGTTCGAACGAGACGAAGGAGTATTTTAGAGAGTTCGACAAATCATTTTTTTGGAGAGGTTAAAAAAATGACCGAAGCATTGGGAAAAGTGTATCTTTTCAAATATATATATTTTTTTTCAATGGTGTCTTCATTTCTAATAAGGGTACTTATTGAACCCCCCTCGTATTCTCGGTTTACAGAAGTCGATAAATTAACACGCCGGTTTAGCCTTGTTTTCTGGTCGAACTTTGACCAACTTTAACGGATTCGAAATTTAATTTTTATACGTTGCATGAATAATAAACATTCTTTGCTACAAATTATTGCAATAAATTACCAAGATAAAGTAGCGATTTATCCAAGTTGTACGTGAAATTTCACAAAAAGATTTGCTTCTCCCGTATTATAAAAATGTAGGTGGCCCAAAATTGATTATAATAACATTTTCGAATAACTTTTTCACAAAATTAAAAAAAAATTATCTTTGAGTGATAAAAATCTTTATTTCGACCTTTACGCGCTCCATTGCGTGTCTGTTTGTACAATGTAAGTAGTAGACAAATCGACGTACAGAAGAACGATCCGTAGGCTTATCGACTCTTATTTTTACTGTTGGGTTTTTGCACACACAAACGCCTATCCGTATATTCATAATTTGTAATATATGCGAATGTTACATGTGCACACCACACATATGTACATACTTATGTACGCACATACATATTTGATTTTCCAGCATTTGTGCTTAGCTTGAGCTTAAGCAAGAAGTTTCTATTAATAAATATGTTTAACTTAGATATCAAAATACAAGTAATAAATAGGTACATAAATATTTAGTAGTTATGGGGCTTTCGTCTGTTTGCAACGATCAATCAATTGTGTGTGTGTAATATTTATGTAATATTACGATAATGCTCTCATCACTTTCCCGATTATCGATTTCTCTTCATATTCTTTGCTCTCACTTTATTTTCAATACCAGCTTGGCGATATGAGAGTAAATAAACGGAGAGTTCGACTGCTGCGAAGAGATCAAAACAAAAACAAAACACATGAGTAAATCGAAGATTTTAAAACAAATAAATATGCAGTAAAGTATTAGCAAATTTTAATTCAGTTGCGAGAGATTCATTTTATTAAAGCTCATTTGGCCCTTCAACTTCATATGTAAGGCCTTTCGCGCGCTTGATTTCGTATACTTGGAAGTATATTTACTTTGCTTTACTAGATACGCTTTAAAATGTACACAATTGATTTATAGCGATTATTCATAATCCCAGCTTCTTTATATAACGATTTGTTTCCAATCATGTGATAGAGCTCGTGGCAAAGTATTGATGAAAGCGGCATCTATTAACCAGTAGAGGAATCAAAATTTATGCGGTTTTAAAATTTGCATTTTTCATTTGACAAAAAAGTTTTTTTTAATAATAATTATTTTTTTGCGACTAACTCTAAGTTGATGTGTTTGTGTATTTTTTTACAATGGAATGTACCGCATCCTGCGTGATAAATGTATGCAGTTCCCTGTGGCGGAGATTTATTAAACAAATGTTAAGTGTTAAAAAAATCTGCAATCTGTGCATCGACGGTTTTTAGACTTTCAAATAGATTACAAGGTTTGGTCATCCGAAGCAAAATTTTGAGAGTAACTATGGTAAAAAGAATTCAGAGGCGTGGCCAAAAGCACACCGTTAACCGGCTCGCAGCGAGCATGGTGAAAAGTATGTTACAGGTGTGGCCTAAGGATCATGGATTTCAAGGTTTGTTTATGAAAAAAAAAAACAAATGTTGAGGGGAACTTGGCTGCCGCGACACTTGGGTTATGTTTAACAAAATTTAGCTTGTGTTAGAGATATACGAAAAAAATCAAAACAGCCAATGCTCATGGCATTCGTATATCACTAACACATCACATCGTTAAACACATCCAAAGTGGCGGCAGCCTATCAGCCGATTCCGTCAAATTCGATTCAAAGTCGAATAACGGTCTGCTATCATAGATAAACCACCTCTAAAAATCTTTCCATCATGAGTGTGGCCAATATCAGACCGTTAACCGGCTCTCAGCGAATTTGACAGAATCAGCTGATTGACTGACATAGCAGGGGTTATGAATAGGCGTGCTTACGAAAAAACTGAGATTGTGTAGGTGATATATAAAAACAAATTAACATAGTCTAGGCCCAAGTAATGTCATAGATAACTAGATGTGAAACTTATTCATTTTGAGAGAGAGCGCGCCCATGAGGACGTTTCACTACTTGGCAGCACTCACACATTATGGGATTTTGAGCAGCTGATAGGCGAAATGGCAGGCTGCCAGAAGAAACGCGCCAAAAATAACTGACGAAAACAGTTCCTTTTTGCTTAATGGAGAAATGACGCGTTGAAATGTTTATAATTATTTGTCTTAAAATTAATTCAATTGAAATGTAATAATTGAAGTGAGTTTGTAGAATCCAAAGCTCGTTATACCCCTTTCGACTTCTACTTTTAATTAGTCTTATGTACATAATGTAATTTTATTGAAAACTCTGTGTTGGTTTATGTAAATTTGTATATACGTAAATGTTCTATGGTTGAAAAGCGTAGGTAAGGGAACTGAATTTGTGTTTGAGATATTTTACAAAAATTAAAGGTAATCTGCTTTAACTTATTCTGTTCGTTGTTTGAGAAATTTTATTTTGTTACCCAATTTCTGTGTTACATTAAAAAATCGCAATAAGTCATGTTTTTAATTATAACTTATGTTTTTTGCGTTTATTACTTTATTATTATTAAGTTACTTTTGTATTTCAGTTTTAAATAATTTCATTTACATAAAAATTTTTAAATTTTTTGCTTATTTATGTACATATTTCATACGGATTGTGCTTATTTTTAGTATATGTAGGTGTTTACGAGTGATATAAGGCTATTGCGCAACCGCACACTAAATACTAACCTCAATGGTGGTGTGGAAACTATAAATTCCAGACCTTTGGTTCAAAAATACCCAATTCATGTTTCTACCGGTGTGGCAATATTGGAAAATGTTATAAAAAATGCACATTTTTCAGCGCTCTCACGAGAAAAAGAGTTTCACACATCTAGTCATCTATGGTTGCTGGCACCTACATCTTACTCAGCAAATTTGAAAGAATCATCTAAATGAGTTCTCTCAATTTTGGTTTTGACCATTGATCATCTGAGGATTGATCTGCTGTTGGCCATACCTCTGTATTTTGTACATCTTGGTGGTAGGATCACTGAAAATGAGCCACATAGTGGACGGACGTTCAAAAAACACGCAATACCAATTGAGTTGGAGTGTGAAGAGGCAAGTGTGACTACGCGTTATACTTTATTTTTTATATTATATTTTACATAACAATTTGATATCGAAAAACTATTCGGAAAATCAGTGAATTTCTGAAAAAATGATTGTTAAGATTTATTAGAAAATAGAATCCTTCCTGGTTATTCAATAAATAAAAAACCGCCTGGTCACTAAATTCGACTTATTTCCGAAAGAGATTATTTATAAAAAAGGAAAATATTTATTGAAATTTACTACCAACTCTAGTCGATTGAAAATAATTTAATAGACCCTTGTTACTTTCAAATGCTTCAAAATGATTTATTGTATACGCCGTGGGTACATTAAAATGAAGAAAACAAACGTTAATTTTTCGGTAACTGTATATGTACTTATCTTACTACAGATGCAGGTACAGTGAATTCTTTCCTAACAGACACCTCTCTTAAGCGGTTACTTTTTAGTGTCACAAATGCCTAACGAATTTTTTAAATTTTTCTCTTTTAAGCGGACAATCCGCCCATAACAAGACGAGGACACTTTTTCCGCCCACCAAAGGCATTTCAGTTCCTTCATAAGCAGACAGCTTAAAAACTCTGCCTTGGAGTTATAAAATCAATAAATTTGTTAAATGCTTTTTATTTCATCCACTTCATACTTCTGTAGACGACAATGAGAAATGTTTCAGGAAAGCTGGTTATGAGAAAACAGACATCCCTAATGATGATATTGGCTGGACAGCAGAGGCTGAGTTTCCACGAAAAGCTTTTTCTTTACATCACAACGATCTCAAAGGCGTTGAATTCCTTACTGATGTACAAATACAACTCCAACAAATGCATTTAAACGAAAGGAAAAACTCGCCAAGCTGGAATTTCTGACTGTTTTGTAAATCTCTTTGAATGCCTTTTGAACGCAAAAGTGTGCGTACAAATCAAGGCAGGTCCAATACAATGTGAAGTCCAAAATAAACTGGCCATATTTTAAATGTGTTAGTACGTTGGAAGTTTTATTCCGCACAACTTAACTGAAGTCCATAAATTGCTCAGAATCAACATTCGCAAGACCTCATTAAAGAGGGGAGAAAAGACGAGAACTTCCATTACAACATTGCAACTGGTAATGAAACGTGGTGCTTCCAACATGAACCCGAAACTAATCTTCCAAGAGCCGAATGGAAGGCCCCATACGAGCCGTCACCCAAAAAATCGCGTTTGGAGAAGTCCAAAATCAACTCGATGCTCATTTGTTTTTACGATTCCAAGGGAATTGTCCACAAGGAGTTCGTGCCAAACCGTCAATATAATTTTCTATCTTGGCGTTTTGAAGCGTTTGTTGCATCGCATTCATAAATGAAGAATTCGCTCTGAATACCGCGAATGAGGAAGCTGACGCTTATTCCATGATAATGCACCATCTCGATCCACTCTTGTGACTGATTTTTTGACTAGAAATTGTATTTTAACCATCAATCACTCACCGTGTTCGCCTGATATGTCTCCCTGTGACTTCTACCTATTCGAAAATTGTATTTGGCGATGAAAGGAAAACGTTTTGCGTCCGTAGAGGCCATCCAAAAGGCTTGTACCGTCATCCTGAAGGACATTCCGGTCAATGACCCGAAACACTCTTTCGAAAAGCTTTAAGATCGCGCAAAACAATGTATTGAGGCCAGAGGGGACTATTTTGAATAAATAAACTCGAAGTTATCTGAACAATTAGCAGCAATTAGTAAGATAACGTTTCCTTCTGATAACCGCTAGTAAACATCTTGTCATAAATTCCACTAACTTCAACGTTTCTTCGGATGTGATTTTGTTCCACTCATCTATCATTATATTCTTAAGCCTTTCTTTTGATGTAATGGTATGCTGGCGATTCCTATGCTACAATAAATCCCATGCATTGTTCTATAGGACTCCAAAGAGGAGGTTTAATCTGTTTAAGTACGCTGTATAATAACCAAAGCTTCGTAACAAGAGCAGTTATCTTAGGATCGTTGTTCTGTTGGAACAAATAATCGAACTCCAATCCCGATTTATCCGCACTTGGCTTCATATCATCTTTCAAAATGCTCAAAATATACTCTGTGATCCATGGTTGGCGGTATAAACTCCATACAACCCCCAAACGATTACTGCGTCTACGCCATGCTTTAAAGTCGCTTGCAAATTTTGAGCATTCAGGAGCGGTTCCTGGTTTTCTGCACACAAGTTGTCTACATTTAATGCCAAAAACGAGGAACTTACACTCGTCTGTGAAAAGCTCTTTAGACATCTGTTCTGGTTTTGGAAATAAATTTGTTTTAGGATTAAAGATCAGTCACAAATTATTATTCACTTTTTTGTAATTTTTCTTATAATTTGTCAGTCCGTGGTGTCTATAAAAAATTGTGTCAGTCTATAAAATTGTGGTCCGCTTAAGGGAGAGTACACTGTACATATGTATGTATAAAAAGTATTCTGTGTGATAACATTTTGTTTTGTTTTGAATTTGACGCGTAACAAAAATATTTATGATTTGTCTCGTGCCAGCACCTCTACCTCGAACAGTGAACCCATTTTTGATTGCTTGATAAGCTACGGCTTTTATTGCTATAAAAACAAGTAAATAAATACTAAATTCGATCCGAACCAAACTTTTTACCTACGCACATTTCTGTAAAATTTTGGGCTGGCCGTTAAATTTTGAAATCAAACAAACTCACGGACGGGGTTCAATCCCGTCTCAATTTTGGATCTATGTAAACATAATAATACGTGCTCCAAGTTTGGGCGTGTTTCTTAAAACGGTTATCGAGAGGCACGCATTTATCCAAAAGTAGGCGAGGAGTCATATTTATGTTTTGGGCTCATCCAAGGCGCATTCATTAAAGGTGCTGACACTAGACGAACAACAATGTTCTATATGTTTGATTGGCAAAGCAAAGTATTGGGAAACTAGAAAACAAATAATGAATTCGCTTTGTTTCATTCTGAGCTGACAGCCACATGGACACGGCGAAAGAAAAAAACAATCAGCTGATTTATTAACACCACCTTTAATAGATTCGCCTTGGACTCATCATTTGCAACAAATTTGATTGATTTTATTGATGATTTTTCTTGATTTATTATTACAATTTTTTTTCTTTTTCTTAAAAATTAACATATGAGCGGTGGGAGTGGTTATTGCCCGATCTGAGCTTAATTCTAATAATTAAAACTTAATTTCTTATTTGGGGCTTAATGGTGGAAACGCACACGATTTTGGTTGACATAGTGCCGAGCATTTTGTCACTTGCGTGTGTAATGTAATTTAATGGCATGCATTTTTGCACCTGCCGCGCGTGGGATTCGCTGGCCAAGCGTTGATATATAAACATGAACGAGGTGATAACTTGCACAAGTCTGCGCGGGTATAATTATAACACACGACGATAGCAACAACGAAAGATCCATTCACTACAACAACCGGCACCAGGTTAATTGGAATCAGAGGCCAAAAGACAAAAAACAACATGAACCGAAAAATAAATTAATAAATTACACCCAGGGAACACACACACCCCCAAAAAAACCTGGCATATTTATAACACCTTTGATACCAAAACAAATGGGCTGAAAAACGGCGTTAAAAGCGCAAATAAACATTACTAAAGCATTCTTATCAGAACACACAAAACAAACACAAAAAAAACGTTTGAAACCCCAGCCGCTTGCTTATTCTCCATATTCGAGCATTGCCTTGTTTTGCTGTCAGAATTAGGCGCTCTTTTGCTTTGTGTTTTGCCGCTCGCTGCTCTCCACTTACATAAACATACACACATAACGTAATATAAAAATTTGTAGAGCACTAAAGCGAGTTTGTAATTGTCTGGTCTCCCCTCATGATCCCGCTACCGACGCCTCCTTGTCTTGCACACCGCTAAGGCAATGAAACCAAATTCGCTCGCTCTTTGCTAAATTGCACTACCACGATTTGCTGTCTATTTTTGTACTCTGGAAAATGCCGCATACCTAAATATTTTGTATATTTTCATAATTTTCACTTAAATATTGTGACAAATTCCAATACACACGAGCCACATATAATTCCCAAAAGCTACTGAGTATCTATAAATATATCATATCCGCTAAATAATGCGTTAAACATTAAGCCCTTTGATGTCTCATCTTTTGAGCACTAATTTTCGCTTTGTGTTCGTTGATTTTATTAGACATTAACGCATGTCGTAAATGTCGTTAACCTGCGGACTGACGATGTTCAAGTGCAATGCCAAATACGTTGAGGCAGCGGCTGTCAGACGCCTTTGGTATGATCTGCTGAAACACGATAGAAGCAAAAAAAAAAAGAAAAAGCAGAACGTAAACCAGAAACTTTTCTGGGCATTCATCCGCATTCTCCAGCACTGGAGTGTCTTTTCGCATATTTTGCTTCTCTTAACCTACTAACATACCATCAAATACGGTCCGGTTGGTGTTAGCCGCAGTCCACGACAGAGATGACTGCTCAGCTCCGTTCGCCGTATTAACATACGGAAACTTGTTACACATACGCTCGGCGCCATATTCACCCCGAATCCTGTAACTGCACCAGCAATGACACGCCCGCTTATTCACACGCTCACTTTTTCCTAACGCACCGTCTACAATACGGTACAATGAAATAACTAAAAAGCAACAACTCCACTTTCCGATTCCCAGAAAGGCACTGCAATCAAATTTTACTTATATTGGACGTTGATTTCCTTTGCATTGAATGAACTTTTTATTTAAGGAAATTAGAGGAAAATCATTTTATTCGACTATATTTTTTCTAATAACATTTACTGGGCTTATTCACATAATTTGCAATTTTACTTATTTTCTTCTTGATATTTCACTTTAAATGAACAAAACACTCACACACACACGCACACGTTCGCGTATATAAGCGAGTTTGCAAACGCACTTCCTTTAGCTAACACAACAAATCCAAACACCGGGGAGCTCACTAGTGCTGGCGCTGGCACTGACACTGGATCGGGTTGGCTCACTTGCTTGCCCACTCGTTCGTTCTTTTGCTGTACTATGCCGCGGCGGCTAGTTCTGCTCCACAATGCGAAATAAAGTATCCCCAACACACGCGTAGAACGTTGGCAAACAACTGAAAATTCTCTTTTGCCTGCAATTTATCACTGAACTGCTTTCACTATCTTCCACCTTTGAATGAATTGGCGTTGCCAGCAAGTAGAGCTTTTTGCTTAAGAGGAAGCTAATAAGATGTTCAGTCACAGATGTGCGGACAGCTTTTAGCGACTTCAATGCAAACACTTCAGATGGTTATTACAGAGAGTTATAACGCATGCCAATTGGATAATATTTTTAATGAATGCGCTTAGTGATTAATTATTATTCTGTGTAAGCATTTTTTATCATCAGTAATCGTCTCAAATAAAAGTAATCAAAAATGTATAATTGAACATAAACTACAAAAAAAAAAATAATAATAATGAGCTTGATTTATGCGTTTTATAAATATTCAGCAATTTCTAGTTGTAGTTAGTACTTCATTGTTTTCTGAGCAAACGATTAAGAAAATAATATTTATCGTTGCCCCTATAGTCACTTCTACGTTATTGGAACCGACTCAGATTACATCCGGCCACACATTGTCTCTTCAGCAGTAGTGGTCGAAAATGGATTGGGGGTAATTTATGCAACTAAATAAATATTTTTCGCAGTAAGTTTAATAGAGTAGGCAGGAGATATAGCGAAAAGTGTTTTTTTTTTCGTTTTAGAAACTCGTTAAAACACCTACCTAAATAAACATCTGAAATATTTTATATTCGGCAGCCGCCGTAGCCGAGTGAGTTGGTGTGCAACTACCATACGAAATTCAGAGAGAACGTAGGTTCGAATCACGTTGAAATACCAAATGGGAGAAAAAGTTTTTTATCTAATAGCGATCGTCCCCCGGCATGCAATGGCAAACCTTCGAGTGTATTTCTGCTATAAAAAGGCTCCTCATAAAAAATATCTGCCGTTCGGAGTCGGCTTGAAACTGCAAGTCCCTCCATTTGTGGAACAACATCAAGACGCACAGCACAAATAGGAGAAGTAGCTTGGCTAAGCACCTAAAAAGGGTGTAAGCGCCAATAATATATATATACATATATACATAAAATTCTACATTTTGCTGAGTTTAAAAACTGCTATTTTGTATTGATTCATTTGAAGGTTATTGTTAGTTAGATTTTTAAAATCACCCAGTCAAACTTATGAAAAATAAAATAAATCCAATATACAGTATTCCAAAAAAAAAAAAACGGAATTCTATATTTGAAGAACTTACTACAAATATAATAAACACCCTTTTTGGGTGTTTGGCAGATGACGGCCTACAGTTTTGCGCCGCCTCCGAACGTCAGTTGCTTTTTTATGAGATTGTTTTAAGGCAGAAATACACTCGGAGGTTTGCGATTGTCAGCCGTGAGTGACTGCCGACTTTTTCTTTAATTTGATGCTTCATAGCCAACTCATTCGGATACAGTGGTCGCCGTATTCTTTTTGTTAAATACTTAAAACCAATAATGACGCAATTATGTAATTTAAATTAAATTAATTGTAAAAAAAATTTGACAAATTCATAACAAATGAAATAAACTCCTGTACATGGAAAAATAATTATTTATTTCAAAAGAATAGTTTTTTTTTCAATTTAATATTAACTGAATAATTCCACATATCAAATTTCATAAATTAAACCCGGAGCAATTATTAATTTCATTTTATTATGTTAAATTATTACTTTTTATATTAAATATATTTAACATATTTCTGGTGCTCTACAAAAATATACAACTTAAGTTAGCTTAGCATGTTTTACATGTAATGCTAAACATTATTTATACATTTTTCCTACCTCTAGCCTAAGAAATAAATGTTCATAAATGTATAATTAAAATACTAAACTTTACAAAGCAAGATTAGGATATACAAAACTACAAGCAAAACTTGTTAAAATTTGGAGTCCAATTGCAAGCATTTATTAAAATTCGTTAATAAAAAACCTATAAACTTCCATACCTTATATACCAAATATTATTTTATTTTCTTATAATAAATATCATATATTCCACACATTTCTGCCACTTCGAATAAACTTTATTGAGAGCATCCTATTGCAGCGATACGATAGCACGCGGTATGTCAATGCTAAAAGCCGCGTGTTAGCTTGCAAGAGAATAAGCTTTTCTCTCTTAGTGCCCGTGCTCTTTCATACTTCTCATTATTGTACTCATAGCCACACAGCCATTTAACCAGGTAGACGACATCCCAGTCGGAAATGGTAATCTATCTATAGCAGAGGTCGGCAAAATTGGCTTTGCGTGTTGGTGAGCACAGAATTCTCGCATTGTACAGTGGTGAAACGAGTGGCAAAAATTAATATAATAAAATAATTAAATATAATAAATAATATTTGTATAATAAAATAATGTTGTGAAACCACATCAAGATGCACGCCTCATCTGCTCGGCCAAACAAATAAAAAGTGTATAAGCGCCAATTATATATACATATATATATATATGATTTATGATTATTATATGTATAACAAAAAAAAAGTAAAACAAACGTCAATTCTGTAGCCAACTTCAATAAAAAATTAAGCAATTGAATTACTTCATACAATTTGTTTGAACTTAATCCTAATATAGTTTAAAGGGAATTAAATTGACGACAAAAAACCAAATTCTTCCAAACGTAGTTTAAACAATATTAATATTTATACTTTTGAGACTGTTATTGGTTAGAAGTATATTTTTATTGCATTTAATGCATTTCTTTCTTGGCAACAAATTAACTTAAAATCAGAAAAAAATATTTCGCAAATGTACGTGGCAGGAAATAGTGAAAATATCATATAAGAAATGATAATATTTTATAAGAAATTGATTTGAGATACAAACTACCATATTACCTAAATTTTTCCAGAACTCAAATATGTCGCTTACATTATAAAAATGTATATTGATTCGTAGGATTATTATTTCTATTTGAATCCTAAGATTACACAAAAGGCGCTGCATTATCATCAAACGTATTTGAAATTATAAAATATGTATTTTTTTAAAACCATTTTATTCATATAACCAAGTACCTCTACTGAGCATAAGAAAATTACCAACATAATACATAATACTAATACTTATGTTGCTTCTAACACCGACAAAACAACGACAGATTTTAAGAGCGTAAGAATACGTGTTTTCAGTGTACTGCTCGCACGAGTAAGCTTTGCCAATCTGTGATCTACTTATGTAGTCATGTGCCCAGGTACATCTCGGGCTTCTAGGAACGTCATGCATTCAGGAAATGTTGTTTAAATAGGTATTTGATTAATGCGCTTATTTGTAATCCTATTTTCAGTTATCCTCTCTTTTCTCTCATTCGTTTTATACAATCGCATTTCCTCTATTGATTGAGCGAGTTTGTACAATCCTGTACGCCTCCTGTGATATGCGTTAAAATAAGCACTCAAATTTATTATTTTTAAGCAAACAGTCACAGCTTACCTTTATAATATATTCTATTTCATTTATGTTCATTTTTACATGTCTCATAAGAAAATATGAGTTCAAATAAAAAAAATACATAAATAAATAAAAAATGTGCTACATATTATATAAATAATTTTAAAGTTATATACTCCAACATTGCTCACACAAAGAGCGTAAACAACAAGGGCCGCTCACTGTCCTTGGGACGTGTATAAGCATGCCTCCGATATTTTATTGGCTGCCAGCTACAATACGAAGGACTCGTGATCAGATAGTTTTAGAATTTTTTAAGAATGTACTACCTGTTGGATTCATCACCCGTTTTGAGTGTTTGACCGAGCTCTTCCTTCTATTTGTATCGGGCGTCGTGATGTTGTTCCACAAATGGAGGGACCTACATTTTCAACCCGACTCCAAACGCCAGATATTTTTTATGATTAGCTTTTCCCTCGAAGATTTGCCATTGCCTGCTCACGTTCGCTCAGAATTCCGAATGGTAATCACGCACCAACTTATGCGGCTACGGTGGCCGCATGTAACATCTTATACAAATAAGTTATATTCTCTCGCTCACTGTCTTTGGAACGTGTACAACCATGCCTCCGATTTTCTATTAGTTGACAGGTACAAAACGAAGCGCCCGTCATCAAATGGTTTTAGAATTTTTTAAGGATGTACTATCGGTTGGATGCATCATAAAGCCATACATGATGAAATTTCCGACTGGGATGTGACAAGATTGTGATGAGTAAGTGGTATACATATACACGTATACATAGGTACATATGTGTTTGGAATGTTTGTTTATACATAGCCATGCACAATTTAATGAAACAAACACTTATTTTAAACAAAATATTTGATTATAAATATTGAGAAAACAATACGAACTTAATTGGCAACTTTGCATAAAAAGCTGCATCGCAAAAAATATTTAACCTAAGAAAAGCGACACTTCCGCAAGCGGTGTAAAATCTAATTTGCAGTAACCAAAGCTTCTTTCAAGTACAGGGTGATAAGATATTTAAAAATAAATCTGACTATTTTCAAACGAGTGCTTTTAAGTTTTCTCGCAGAGAATTTCTCGTTGTAAAAGCTTCACCAATAGTCTCTGCTATTCACCGTTAGTAGTGCACATGCAATTTGCGCACAAGCATTGCTTGGTTGAGGGAAGAAGCAACGGCGAACAATCCTGACGCATAAATTGCTACGTCTACTTCCATTTCTGAGTGAAATTCGTTATTAATCGAGTCTTCGATTACACTGTAGGTGTTTCGTAGGCGACTAATTTTTAACTTCGAAGGAGTTTCGGGCTATTTAATAAAATAAAATGAAATATTTTTGATTTTTAATTTTGAAATTAAGGCAAAGTTTGTCAAGGAAGTGTTTTGACATCCACTATCTAGGGAAATTCAGACGTATTGGTCAAGAAAATATGTATTTTATATCTATGGTTTTTTTTCGATCTTTTGTTTTATTTGGATAACAAATAGTCCGCTTAAATATATCACAAAAATAAGCAGTAAAAATAATTGTACACTTCAAACTCAGCTGCCAAGAAAAACTCTACATTTGCAGTTTGTATGTATGTATCTTCTTACGTTGGTATTCAGTAATTCTTGCCTCGAAATGCAGTGACTCGATGGGATCGAAAAAATAAAGAAAATATAGACAGCTTGCCCAAATGTTATAAAAGAATATAATAGCCATATGGGAGACATGGATTGGATGGACATGCTTGCTGGCCATCCCCATATACGTATGAAGTCTAGAAAGTGGACATCCGAACCTTGGAAAAATAGCTGATATGAAGAGGAATGCCGCGCTGCGATCGGGCGCGTGTAAGAATTCTACCAGAGAAAGAACAACTAACTCACGAGAGTTGGCTAACTGATGACTGAGCCATTCAAGCACAGGCAGCACAGAGTAGGTAAGGTGTATGCATCACCTCCTATGGAAAATATGGGGCTTAGGTGCACTTTATCAATCCATTTGAAGGGAGATCTTGCAATCTATCAATCGGTTAAGCACATTTTTTTTGCAAGTGCTTATTAGTGCTCTAAGCTGTAAGGGGTGGTTAAGTTTCAAGGGCCGGTATTGATTTTGAATAAAATACAATATTTTTAGGAAATTATTCTCATTTCTCATTATTATGATAATATTGGTGTGGCTCAATTACGTATGGAACAAAATATCGGCCAAATGGCCGCCGCAGTCTCGGCGGCACACCTCCATCTGATGGTCCAAATTTTCGATGGCGCTGAGGCATAATCGTGGTTCTATGCCGTTAATGCGCCGAATTAACTCATCCTTCAGCTCTTGAATTGTTGCTGGCTTATCGACCTACACCTTTTCTTTCAAATAACCCCAAAGAAAGAAGTCCAACGGTCTCAAATCACATGATCTTGGCGGCCAATTGACATCGCCGCGGCGTGAGATTATTCGGCCATCAAATTTTTCGCGCAAAAGAGCCATTGTTTCGTTAGCTGTGTGACAAGTGGCACCGTCCTGTTGAAACCACATATCGTTCGCATCCATATCTTGCAATTCGGGCTACAAAAAGTTCATCTCACTATTCACAGTAACTGCATGACCGGCCTCATTTTGGAAAAATTACGGTCCAATGATGCAGCCGGCCCATAAACCGCACCAAACAGTCACTCTTTGTAGGTGTATTGGTTTTTCCAAAATGCGGGAATTCACTGAGGTGAAAATGTGTCTCATCACTGAAGATAATTTTCTTCACGAAGTGCGCGATATGCATTTTGATTTGAACGCCCGTTTTCATAATAGGCCTATATAACTTTAACGCGTTGCTCGATTGGGTATCTTTCCATGGTTCAAATTGAATTAGCCTGAAATTGAGAAATGTCAAATGAAATGCAGAAAAAAACTTGACGTTTAGCTGTGGTTCACATTCAACATCGGCCCTTGAAATTTTACCATCCTTTATAAAAAAGTGTTCTAAGCTGTATAAACGAGATCAAAACACAAACCTGTTTGATAACAGGAGCTACTGTGCACTTGCGCCTTGGTGATAGATATTTATTTATATTTTAGAAGCGGCAAATGAGTTCGTTTACACAAACATCGTTGAGTCGGAGCGGCCAACAAAGAATCTCCGCTTGGAAGTCCTACTTTTGAAGAGTAGCATCCTGTTGACGAAGAAAAACCACACTTTGTAAGTCCTATTGTATGACACACTGTCTTAGACGATGATGGCATCATATGCAGCAGCCTTGGGAGTTTTTGAGGGGAATACACCAAACCCGAAGGGACCCTTGCATGCTGATGACGGTGAATATCGTAAACGATGGAACGACATATGTAGGAATATAGCAGTGAATAAAGATGATGTAGTTCTGTTGAATGAGTTGTGCTGTATGAATGTCTATTGCACCATACCTGCTGGAGGAAGTGAAAGGCCTCCTTCGCGTTATAAAGAAAGATAATGAACTCGACTAAAGTTCGCTAGACGATTACCGCGCCAATGAAGCAAAAGAAAGATGGTGACAAAAAATTTATGTGCATTCTGTTTGAGTGGTGGGCGCTCAATTTAGAGGTATCGGATTATAAATTGCTAAAGCAAAGAAAATTCAAATTGATTGGACAATCATTATTATTTTTGTGATTCATGACATTTATGTATTTCCCTTTGAAATGTTGGCCGCAACTGCACCGTAATTCGGTCATCCCTAACACCAATTTTAAATGACTCGCTGACTATCTTGTAAATACATAACTTTAGTAATGTTGGCTTCCAATGCTTCAATCGAAGTTGGTTTATCCACAAAGCTTTTATCAGGTCAGTCCATATGTTCGTGCGTTTTTGAAAGGTGGTTTTAAAATTAATAAAAAAGATGTTTAAAGTATTTATTAATCAATAACATATGAGCTGCTCCCCTAAGGCCAAACGCTCAATTCGGACCTGTACTGCCAACAACTGGACCGCTTGAATGCAGCACTCATGCAGAAGAGGCCATCTTTGATCAACAGAGGCCGAATTGTCTTCCATCAGGACAACGCCAGGCCACACACATCTTTGGTGACGCGCCAGAAGCTCCGGGAGCTCGGATGGGAGGTTCTTTTGCATCCACCGTATAGTCCGGATCTCGCACCAAGTGATTACCACCTATTTCTGTCCATGGCGAACGAGCTTGGTAGTCGGAAGTTGTCCACAAGAGAGTCCTGTGAAAATTGGCTCTCCGAGTTTTCTGACAATAGGGAAGCGAGCTTCTATAAGAGGGGCATTATGAAGTTGGCATCTCGTTGGGAACTCGTCATCGAACAAAACGGCGCATATTTGACTTAAATCTCATTATTATAACCAATTTTATCAACAATTGAAAATTCAATAAAAATACCGCAAGACTTTTTTGACAACCTTATATTTTCCTTCATTTTTTACAATCAGCCCTATCATAGAATCCGTCGTAGACAGTTTTTCGTAGAAACTAAGAAATTTTAATCATACAATTCGAATAGCTCCGAACGCACATTCGAAATTCGTAGAGTAGCATTCACTGAATACACTCGTAACGTCAAATCTTACCGTTTCGTACAATTTTTCTACGACAACGTTAGACTAACGGACAAAAATTAGAAGTGGTAATAAAAAGAAAATTTAAAAGGAGAAAAATACGAAAGCTGTAAAATGTAAGTCCTATATTAACTGAACTATAAACAAAAAGGAATTTTTTAAGTATATGAACTTTTATTTGATTTTTACAGGAACAAAGTTGTAACAACACGTCAGCAGTATGCCAGTATGTTGGAGCTAATAAAGGAGAAGCCAGAAATTGCTCAGGGGTTCTCCAAATGCTCGAAGGAAGAGGTAGCCGAGTTTTGGCAAAATGTTGCGAAGCAGCTTAATAGTATAGGCCCACCAACCAAAGATGTATCAAGCTGGAAAAAGGTAATAAAGGGCTGTATATAAGTACATTAACCGTTTGCACAACATATTTTTATTTCAGGTGTGGTTAGATTGGAAGGCTTATATAAAGCGAAAATTGTCAGAAAACAAGAGGGAGCAAACAACAACTGGCGGTGGCCGCTATAAGCAGCACCACTTTAATGAGATGGAAGAAGAAGTAATCAGACTGACGGCTTTAGAGACCAGCACACACGGTATCCCAGGCACAGTAAGTGTGGGACTACCTACTACTGTCGAGGCAGAGAATAGTGGACCCGATCCGGACGTTTCCATGCTGTCGGATAACTGCAGTCCTTCTTTCACGAGACGTGCACCAACTGTCCAAAAGCGAGTCGGTACAAGTACTGCAGATCTTCTAAAAGAGCAGCTAGCGCTTCAAAAGGACTTCCAAGCAAAGAGTCTGCAGCATTTTGAACAGCAAGATATGAAGCTAGACAATCTCGCTTCGACTATGCAGAGAATGTGTTCGGCACTGGAAAAAATGTGCGACCTGAAAGCCGCCGACCTGGAAGAAACGCGTAGACACCATAGAAATATGGAGTGCTTGAATGCGGCCAAAAATGAAATAAAACAACAAATGTTAGAAGTCGAGAATAAGAGACTCGAAGCGTTGTCAAAAAAAAAATAATAATTCACATTTTTTATTGAAAACTATAAATGTTTACTGTGCCTTACTTATATGTATATATGTATATATATCGTATTTACTAGGTATGGCTATATTAAAAGGAAGCTAGCGGAAAACAAAAAAGAACAGTCATACATATAATACATAATACATATATATAAGTCTTGCTATTTTTTAATTGAATACTATAGTCGTGTTAATGTTGAAGATATAGATTCCCTTATCCGAATAGCTGCATCAGTATATGTTGAAGGAGAAGGTTCATATGTTTGATTAAAATGGTTTTCTGCAACATTTTCTGAAAAATCATCAACCACGCGATAATAAATACAAATATTGTGCAATGCTGCGGCAACGTTCACTATTTGGCAAACCTTCATGGGTTCGTAATAAAGCTCCCGAGCACCCAGAAGGCATCTGAATCGGTTCTTAAATACACCTATGGTCCTTTCTATAGTATTTCTGGCTTTTGCATGTATTTTATTGTAGTTTCCTTCGGCGCTTCCTGTTGTAGGTGAACGGAAAGGTGTCATTAACCATGGCTCTAGAGCATATCCAGCGTCTCCTGTGGAATAAATAAAATCATTTTAGCAAAAAATTATTCAAACGGTCTATATGTGTATGCACATACCCAAAAGCCAAGTGTTTCGTTCGCCGTTTAGGTATTTATTTTCAAAAAAATTTCGCGCGCTGCTTACGTTCCAAATATGAGCATCGTGGTTGCTGCCAGGATACTGCGCATTCACGTAGCGAATTCTCATTTTACTATCGCATATCTGCAATAAATAAAAAATTAGAAAGATATTTGAAATATCAGTTTTTTCAAGACTTACAATCATAGCATTGATGCTATAGTACCCTTTACGATTAAAATAAAGGAACTTGTCCTTAGCTGGCGCAACAATTTTAATATGTGTTCCGTCTACACATAAAATGGCACCAGGAAATCCATATTTTTCATAAAAGTCCATCTTTGCTTGTCTTTTTTCTTCGTTGCTTAAATCAAGATTCACCCACTGAGGACATAGGTGACATTGAAGAGTGTGTAACACGTCTTTTAATACGCCACAAAATGTGGATTGAGCCATGGGAATGTCGAAGTCCTTTCCCACTCCATGCTGGTACCCACCCTCCGCAAAAAAACGTAATACGGAAGACAAACGCTGGAGCGAAGAGATGGAGCACGACCTAATTGAGCGTGCATTTCCATCTAGGACACTTAAGACGTACAAAAACGCCGCCTTATTCAAGCGGTAATTTTTAGTAAACCTGTTTCATAAAATAAAGTTAACCTATGAAGTTATGAAGTTATTCCTATACTTACATTTTGTCCTCGACATCGAGCGGATTGCTTGCGTCCCTTAATATTTTTCGTTGAATTTTCATATTCGATCTACTTCTTTCACCTTCCGCCTCCACCAACATTATAGAAAATACCAACGAAGAATCCATAACACTTAAAAGCTTTGTTTTTCCGATATATGTTGCAGTCTAATTAAATTTATTTACGCTTGTCTTTATTGAAATTTTAATTTATTGCAAAACATGTGATTTCGAAACTTCAAAATTTAAAATTTGCGTATGGCAACATCTTTTTCGAATTCACATGGGTTGCATGATAAGAAATTGCTCCGATTCGGAGCGGACATTTACATTCGGAGATTTGCTACGATGGATTGTGTGATAGGGCAGAATGTCTTCCCAACGATTAGGCAAATTATTAATTTCCTGCTCAAAAAATTGTTTGTCCTTGGAGCCAAAATACGCTTCGATATCCCTTTTTATAGCTTCTTCTGAGGAGTAGTTCTTGTTACTCATATGGGATTGAAGTCCACGGAAAAGATGATAATCACAAGGTGCAATATCCGGAGAGTATGATGGATACGGCATTAGCTCCCATCCGAGCTCGTTCAGCTTACCTAATGTTTGCCTTGTATGAGGTCTGGCGTTGTCGTGGTGAAAAAAAACTTTGCGTCTATTCACTAAAGGCGGTAAATTTTTTTTAAGTTCCTCATTCAGGTTTGATAGCTGATGGGAATAATAATCAGCAGTTATCGTCTGGTTTGGTTCCAGAAATTCATACTAAAGAATACCGGTCATATCCCACCAAAGAGACAGGAGAAGAAGATTTCTTGGGGTGAAGGCCATCTCTAAGGGCCGCTTCTGGTGTTTCATCTTTGTGTAACCATTGGCGTTTGCGAACAGGATTATTGTAATGGACCCATTTTTTATCACCAGTCACGATACGGTTCAAAAAACTTTAATTTTCAAGCCGTTGCAGCTGCTGAGAAAACACATTCACTGTCTGCTGAAGGTTGCCGAGCTTTGAAACCTTTCCCAACTGAATCAGGTGCCTGTGAACTGTTCCATGCGATGAATTTAACCTCTGAGCTATCATACCGACTGTCAAATTTGGCTCAGCTTCCACGAGTTCGAGTTAAGGACTTCAGGACGACCAGCGCGCGGGGCATCCTCCACGTCGCAGTTACCACTTCGGAATTTTGAAAACCACTTTTGCGCAGTCCTTACACTCACGGTATCCTCTCCGTGAACAGTGTTTATTTCAGCAGCAGCAGTTGTTTCATTTTTACCACTTTTATAAGAAAAATACAAAATATGCCTCTTATACGCGTTCGAAGATACCATTTTATTTTTTAACAACACGTGCTTCTATCCGCGATTAAAATCACTTGTTGAATGCATATCAAAAAAATATAAATTTCAATAAGGGTAGATGTGGAAATGGAATAAAACAAGCTGTGTGTGAGTTATTGACAAAATTATTTTTTTATTTGAAAGGCGCATATATGCCATAAAGTGTGGAATATGACATCATTCAAATGCCCGCCTCGGCTTCTTACGGTGGAACGGATCCGAGTGGTCCAATTTTCAATGACTCTTCCGCATAGATCCGGCTGAATTTGAGCGATGGCCTGTGTTATGTTCACCTTTAGAGCATCGGTCGATTGTGGTTTATTTGCATAGACCTGAGACTTCAAGAAACCCCACAGGAAAAAGTCTAGCGGGGTCAAATCGCATAACCTTGGTGGCCAATTCACATCACCCCTGCGAGAGATAACCTTGCCCTCAAATCGTTCATGCAGAATGTTAATCGTGGCGTTTGCTGTGTCGCATGTAGCGTCGTCCTGCTGGAACCACATGCCGTCTAGGTCCATATGGTTCAATATGGGCCATAAGAAATTGGTTATCATCGTTGTGTAGCGCTCGCTGTTGACGGTGACCGCCTCACCAACGTCGTTTTCAAAAAAGTACGGACCAATAACGCCGCCGGCCCAAAATCCACACCAAACGGTAACTTTTTGAGGATGCATTATCACCTGGTGAACCTCGTGTGGATTGGTGTCGTCCCATATACGGCAATTTTGTTTGTTAAAACAGCCATTCATCCAAAAATGCGCCTCGTCACTAAAGATGATTTTTCGCCCAAAACTGGGATTCTCTTCCAAACGATTCGAAGCCCAGTCAGCGAACAAACGGCGTTGTCTATGGTCATCAACTTTGAGCAGTTGGATCTTGTACGGATGTAGGCCAAAGTCACGACGCAAAATTCGCCAAGTTGAAGTCTGCGAAAGGCCAAGTTCTTGTGCATGGCGAGGAATAGCTTGCCTCGTGTTCTGCTGTACACTTTCACGGACCGCGGCAATGTTCTCGGGTGATCTTGCGTTCCTTGAACGTACGGGTGTTGGCTGATTGTTTACTGACCCGGTCGTCTCTAATTTGGCCACCAAACGTTGAAGAGTCGACTTTGAAGGGCCACCACGTCTACCGAAAAATGGGCGCAGTGCGCGCAGCGTTTGCGTTAATGAACACTCATTTTGATAATAAAGTTTTATCATTTGAACGTGCTGTTCAATCGTGTAATTTGCCATGATGATTTGGCATAAACAACTGAATAATAAACAACAGATTTGACAGATGTCACCAAAACAAAATGGCTGCCACAGGGCGCCAAAATCAACCCGCGCCAATTGAAAAACCCTTTAGTTGCGTTATAATCCGCGAATAATTTTTTGTATGCAAAAATCGTACAAAAGTGAAATTATGGGTAAAATACACACGAACATATGGACTGACCTGATACATACCCCTACAAATGAAAGTTCAAAGATGTAATATCAAACGATCTTGGTGGCCAATCCACTGGTCCGAGACGAGAGACAAATTGTTCACCGAAACGACGACACAGTAAATCCATTGTTTTACGGTCTATATGGCAAGTAGCCTCGTTTTGTTGGAACCAAATGTTATGGATCGTTGGTTGTTTATCATAGCGTTATGGTGTTCGCAATTCACTGTTTGGCACTGATTGGCGCCAGCCTCGTCTTTGAAGAAATATTTACTTTTCACAGAGCGTCGATTTTCTTCATACAATTTTACGATTTGTAAACGCTGATAAAAGTTATGCATTTAATTTGAGAGTATTCACGCGTGATCTGTCAAAAAAAAAACCTACTATTGGAAAAAGTAGCTCCAATCTGATCACTATTTATAAGCTGCAGGAAACTACAGAAGAACGACGCTTAGCTCAAGTTGAAAGAATATCCTAAAATTTCACCCACTCCATGTTTTTATATCAATGAAAACTCGAAATTGCATTTTATCTTTCAATAGATAATTTTTTATTTCATTAATTAATCGTTTTTGTTTTTTATTGTCTCTTTATGAATATGTTTTTGTTTGTTATTTTACTTTTCTTTTTCAACAGGCTGCCTGCTTATTTGAGTTTTGCCTATTTTTGTGGTTTTTTCTTCATACTCACGCACACTTGCGCACAACTTTGTTCACATAACTGTTGTATGTAGCAAGGAGTCGATGACACATGGACATAGACAATTTTTTACCAAAAGGCTTGGAATGAGGCGAGAAATCGATTTACCTATGCCCGTCCGCCATTCCATGAGCACAAGAGTTCGAACAAAAATTAGTATATTTCAATAAAACTTGGCGCGCATATTAACTTTTGTTCAAGGTTTGTATCGAAAATGGACGAAATTGGTCAATAATCACGCCAGCTGTCATATAATGGTAATTTAGTAATTTTCAAAAAAGCAAAAAACGTGACAACTCTGCTGTAAATGAGGCCGGATTACGGTGTCACGCCCACTTTTGGGTAAATGCTCTTAATACAATTAATGAATCAATAAAACTCGCTCAAACTTAGTACAAGGTGAAGTCCAAAATAAAATCGTTTTAATGTGTTAGTGCGTTGGAAGCTACATCCCTAGTGAAAGCTGACTTCCCGTGAAAGCTTGGTGATATTCGGTTTAGTGGAAGCGAAGTTATTGCGTCTAAAGTGTCGGTAAATTTGTGTCATCGGTACAAAAATGAGATTCGAACAAAGAGCTATTAACAAATTTTGATTTAAAATTGGTGAGACGTTTACCGAAACATTTGACTTGATGAAAGAAGTTTATGAGGATGATTATCTATGTCTTGCCAGAGTTTATGAGTGGTTTCAGAGATGGTTGTGAGGACATAAATGGCAATGAACAAACGCGCCGCCGAAAATCAGTAATCACCGAAACTCCATAGAAATTGTTCGTAAATGTATTAAAAATGAACTGAAATCATCGTTGAAATTTATGGAGTCAGAGTTGAATATCTTCAAAACATCGATTTATCCCCTTTTAACTGATCATTTAGGCTTACGAAAGGTCTGTGCACGTTTCACATTCCACACAAGACCAAAATGTGCTCAGAATTCCACATTCGAAAGACCTCATTAAAGAGGCGAGAAAAGACGAGAACTTCCTTTACAACATTGTAACTGATGATGCAACGTGGCGTTTCCAACCTGAACCTGAAACTAAGCGGATATTTTCTTCACCGATGGGTCCAAGAATGAAATAGGGTCTGGAGCCGGATGGTACTTAAACGATAGTAATACGAGTAAGTAAGGCCCTGTTTTCCAAACGGAAGTGTTTGTCATCCTGAAAGTAGCCGAATGGATAATAGAGAGGAGTTGGAGCGCGAAAACAGATTGGAGTTTTCAGTGACAGCCAGGCCGCACTGAAGGCCCTGGAGAACGCGAAGCAAACTTCGATGAGTGTTCAAGAATGTAAGAAAAAGCTTAATTCTGTCGCAAGACAAAAGAAGCTTGTACTTATATGGGTTCCACCAGGACATTCCGGTGTACAAGGAAACGAAATTGCCGATGAATTGGCCAACCGTAGATCAGCGGTTACACCACAAGGGCCAAAGCCAATAATCGGAGTCAGTTCCGTAGGAGTCATGAGTTTGTATACAATTTACAATTATACAAAGAGGGATGGTTCGGT
Organism: Anastrepha fraterculus; assembly: GCA_037575425.1. Taxonomy (NCBI): domain Eukaryota; kingdom Metazoa; phylum Arthropoda; class Insecta; order Diptera; family Tephritidae; genus Anastrepha; species Anastrepha fraterculus. The sequence goes on along the minus strand of JAYXIM010012616.1, from coordinate 134,914 downwards.
GTAGAATGCTGCAGAACTGCAAAGTGTTTTGTGACAAGTCCGAAGAGAAAACTGTCAAACTTTTTACTAAAACTTGGAAGGAAAGACGTTCGGTTGATGGTCGGTATTATTACAGGACACAAGCCATGGGGTCCGCATATGACCACCATAGGAATCATTGAGGATCCAATGTGCCTGTCGTGCTTGGAGGAGGCGGATAGCACTGATCACTTTCTCTGTGAGTGTCCTGCCTTTGCTAGAGCACGGCTACGAGTTTTGCGTTCCGATGTCGTGAGAATGAGTAATACTCGTTCTATAAAACTGGAGGATATTTACAGATTTGCCAAAGAATCTGGAAAATCTCACAGGACTAACTATCTCTAGCTCTGTCTCTATTCTTTCCTATCTCTTTCTTTAATACTTTTCTCTTCCCTCCTTGACTATCTCTACCCCCTTTCCAGAGCTCTAAATACAATGGGCTTTTTAGGCTGAATGTTTTAGGAGCCACCAAATCTCCTGGTGCTCCTTGGCTCGACCTTTTCAAATTTCAATTTCAAGCGTCAAAGGGCCGAATGGAAGACTCCAGATGAGCCCCCATGCAGAAAATCGCATTCGGAGAAGTCAAAAATCAAGCCGATGCTCGATTGCAAAAGAACTGTCCACAAGGAGTTCATGCTAACGGGCCAAACCGCCAATGCCATTTTCTATCTTGGCGTTTTGAAGCGTTTTTTGCATCGCATTCGTCGAATTCGCCCTGAATACCGCGAAGGGGGAAGCTAGCGCTTATTGCATGATAAAGCACCATCTCATCGATCCACTCTTGTGACTGATTTTTTCACTAGAAATCGCATTATAACCATCAATCACTCACCGTATTCGCCTAATATGGATCTCTGTTACTTCTATCTATTCGGAAAATTGCATTTGGCCATGAAAAGAAAACGTTTTGCGTCTCTGTAGAGGCCATTCAAAAGGCTTATACCGACATCGTCAAGGACATTCTGATCAATGACCTGAAACACTCTTTAGAAAAGCTTTTCGAACGCGCAAAACAGTGCATCGAGCTCAGAGGGGGACTATTTTGAAAAAATAAACTCAAAGTTATCAGAATAAAGCTCCTGTCGTTTCTATTTTAGCTCAGTCTTGTTCATTTTGGACTTCACCTTGTTCAAGCATTGCTCCCCTCCTCATTATAAACTAACAGCCAGTCATAACTAAATTTGACTTAAATGTGCGTGGGTATACGGAATTCGGTTCGTGCCGAATAACCACTTCCTTCCTTTCTTTGTTTTTCACGTTCTTTTGTTTTGTTTTGGTTTTTTTACTAAGCGTTACACTTTCACACATAATTAAAATTTTATAATCAATAAAGTTTTTGAGGTTTACATTGCATTTTATTAACTTACTTGCATAGGATGTTTTTTTATTGGCTCTTATTTTAATTCGTTCTTTTGTGTGACACTTATACATAAACAATTACGTGCTAGTAGCAGATGTTAGACAGTTTTTTTTTATAAATAGTCGTACATGTACAGTTATATTTGACTCGTACCTTCCCACTTGCAAAGTATGCAGCACACAAATACATACATACTCGTATATACATACATTTACATATAAAGCTTTGAGAATTTTTTACGCAGAGTTGATACATTAAAAATAGGTTTGGTTTAGTTTTTGCTTGCATTGACAGTCGTGTTTTTCTTTTTAATTCATTATATTCCATTTTAGTAGTGTAAAATTCAGTAAGTGTTTTGCATTCATTGCCGCAAAAACAATCAGTTTTATATACAAAACTACATATTTGTTGGTGTGAGTAAAGCTGTAGCGCTTGTGTGTGTGTGTGTGTATGTGAAACTCATAAAGTGAAAGGTTGAAATTGGTAGATATTAGTTTCGGAATTGCAAATATAATATATTGCATACATATGGCGGAAAAAGTATGCGTACATGCTTCTGTCTTATTTGCTTTCATCCAAAAATAATTTATCTTTTCTAAATTTCGGAGAAAATTCACATTCTACGGTTTATTGCTAGTCCCTTGCACAATCGCACAGCATTTAAAGCAATTGAATTCTGGCAACAGTTTTCTATCGTTAAATTTACAACAAAGACTCATTCGGCAGCGTAGTAAAAGTCTTCGTACATGCAGTAAAACCGATATTCCCCGTGCCATAGAATAATGTAAAAGTGTCGGAAAGTTATATTCTTACTTGTCTTCGTAAACGCAACAAATTAAAACGGTTTTTATTCTATTAAATTTATTTTCGAGTTTAAAATACGCAATGCCATCTAAAAGAAAGGAAATAAGGCACTCTGGAAGGGAAAACTTTTCAAAGGAGAAAAAACTATATCGTGAAATCGGCCGGATTGTTGCAAGAACACATTCGTCCGTGCAAAGAGTGATGAAAAATCCCAAAGATACCTGCGTGTTTGTTTCCCGACCGCGTTCAGGATGCCCAAAAATATTATTAGCTACGCAACTAAGTTTGTCAATAGATGCCGCCAGCGGTGTGTGCTAGTCGATTCTAACATAACCTAAACGTCATAAACCCAGCTTAGACATATGGTAAACAAACTGCTTCGACATATTAGTGAATTTGTTTTGCTATTATAGCCTTTTGGTTTTGTGAAAATGTCTGATTCTGTGCCGAATAAACGTCATTTGCGGTAAGTGTTGATTGTCAGCGGTTTAAGCGCATCGAGAGCTACAATAAGTTTATGGATATGCTTCTTTAAGTGAAACAACGCATCGAGATTGGCTCCGTCGCTTCAAAGGCGGTGATTTTAATGTTGACGACCGTCCGCGTGAAGGAAGGCCAAAAACCTTCGAAGGCGCTGAATTAGAGACATTGCTCAATGAGGATCCGTGTCAAACGCAGGAAGAGCTTGCTTCAGTATTAGGAGTTCAAACAGGGGATTTGGGTTGCTTATAAGTTAAAACTAAGGAATGTTGAACGTCGTTTTTTACCTGTGAACAACTGCTCCAGCGGCAAAAAAGGAAGGATTTTCTTCATCGTATCGTGGCGGGTGATGAAAAATGGATTCATTACAGCAATCCAAAGAAAAGAAAGGGCCCGGTCATGCTACTACGTCGCCGCTTCGTCCGAATATTTACGCTGCGAAGGTTATGCTATGTATTTGGTGGGACCAAGTTGGTGTTATTTATTATGAACTGTTAAAACCGAGCGAAACCATTACTGGGGATCGGTATTGACTTCTATTTATGAGATTGAGCCGAGCACTGCGGCCGGAATACGCGGAGAGGCATGAAAAAGTGATTCTATAGCATGACAACGCTCGGCCTCATGTTGCCAAACACGTTGAAACCTACCTGGAAACATTGAAATGGGAAATGCTACCCCACCCGCCATATTCTCCAGATATTGCGCCGTCCGATTATCACCTGTTCCGATCGATGGCACATGGTCTAGCTGACCAGCAGTTCCATTCATATGAAGACATCAAAAAATGGCTTGATCCGTGGATAGCCTCAAAAGGTGAACAATTTTACCGCGACGCTATACGAGATCTACCAGAGAGATGGGGAAAAGTAGTAGCCAGCGATGGACAATACTTTCAATGATTCACTTGTAACCATTTGTTTTAGAATAAAGTTGTATTTTCATCAAAAAAACAAAAAAAAAAAAACAGCGAGAACTCAGTTGCACACCTAATAACAAAGCGTGAAGCTCGTGACTCGTGACTTGCAAAGTCTCCAGCATCCAAAATTGCCCAAAAAGTACAATAAAGTTTTAAAAAGCCTGTCTGCACTGACACAATTCGGAAAATTTTAAAGAAAGCAGGGTATCAGGGTCATATCGCGCGCAAAGAGCTCTTCATATCGTCAGCTAACAGGCGCCAAAGTGTTTTGCTTTCTCAGACGAGCATATACACAAGTCTACGTTCCCACGACAGTCCGTTGTACGTAACCGGAACGACACGGATTTACTATATATTCGGCCAAGGACTGTCAATTCAGCAGCTTTCCCCTTTGGTGTATGGGGAATGTTTATACAGCTCCAACAACAACAATAAGCCTCGATAGTTTTGGGAGAATATTATTTTCTCCGAAGACAGTTTTGTGTCTTTGGACTCAAAGGGCGTAAGATTGTGTGGTGAAAAAAGGGTACGGCACGCGATAAGTGCCACTTAATGTCTACTGCTCTGAAAGACCCTCACAGCTTCTGCAATGGGTGTTAAATGGTGAACCTAGCTTTTCCGTGTGTGAGCCGATCGTGAAATGACGGGTAAAATACAACTACAGTTTGGAGATTAAATGGCGTGGAGTCCCATGAATTTTCTGAGTTTTCCTTTTATTTTACTGGGGCCACAGGGTTTTCAATATAGCACGTGAAGAAATGGTGCCGCATCTTTTCTGCGCTTTCCTGAGAAATAAGTTGAGCATTATCCCTTTAAAAACAGTTATGACTCGGTAGGAGTCTATGACCCGGTTAGAAGGTCTCTGAGCTCAATTCAGTCTCTTTCTCTTCAGAAACAAGTAATTTCCCTTCCTTTTACTCGTATTTGTATATTTTCGGCACATGATGTCGCAGTGAACTCTCTCTCTTCTATCTGTTATTCTGTCATTTTTGAGTGGAGGTTGTGCTGATTTTCTCAATCTCAGTTTTTCCATAAACGAACCGTTGTCATGACCCCGATAACATCAGCCAATCAGCTGGTTTTTTCAAATTTCCTGACATCTGGTTGACTGTCTGATGCTGGTGACACATCTGCATTCTGTACTACGTGCGACTTTCTCTCTGAACATTGCCCCTTCTGACTATAACTTGTTTCGTTCGATGGCACATACTCTGGCTGATTGGCAGTCTTACTTTTATGAAGAAGTCATCGATTCACGGATTGCGTCAAAAGGCGCGGAATTCCTCAGGTGCGGAATTCACGCGCTATTCGGAAAACGATTTGATTTCTTCTTTAAATACCCTATGATCAAAAAGTACCGTGAAGGTGATGTTGATTTTTTTCTTCGATTGCTAAGGCGTAGTGCGCCATGAGTACCTTCCATCGGGCCAGAAAGTCAATAAAGAATATTATTTTGTACGTTTTGAAGCGTTCGAGAGATGCCGTACATCGCAAACGGCCGGAAATGTGGGCAAGCAATTCACGGATTGCATGATGATAACGCGCCATCGCTCCGAGCCCAAATTGTGCTGGATTATTTGACCAAACACCAAGTAAATACCATCGTGCAAGCACCATATTCACCGGATATGGCCCCGTGCGACTTCTTTTTGTTTCCCAAGTTGAAGTTACCACTTCGTGGAAGGAGATTTCAGTCGATAGAGGAGATCAAAGAGAATGCGATGAAGCAGCTGAAGGCCATCCCTTCGTCAGTCTACCAGGGGTGCATGGAGGACTGGGTTAAACGTTGGCACATGTGTGTTGCTTCAGACAGGCCATATTTTGAAGGAGATAAAATAATAAATGCCTGAAACTTAACTCTGTTTTGTTTTATTTAAACATTCCAGGTACTTTCTGATCACATGGTATATTTGAAGATGTAGGTACTGTAACTCATTTTCACTATCTTGAGGAAAAAAACCAGCGGAAGCAAATGGTTCAAATATAATTTTAACTAAATTTTAAATATTTAAAGGTGTGTTCAAGGCAGCTACTATAAAGCGATTTGCCTAGTCAATTCATCGGTCTAGTGATTTTTTGAAAAATAACTGGGTAAATTCAAGCCATTGAAATGAGTTATTCATAACTAACTAAAAAATGAAAAGCACCCATATATTGTACATAAATTGAAATCGTCAATAGACAGAGAAAAATTCCGGTTTACTTTACCAGCACAATTTGCTGTATGTCCGGCCAATTAGTGTCACCTCAGCGACATTCTCCGAAAGTGTATGGACAATTTTTTATACTCTTGCAAAAACAGCAACTAAAAAAAAATAATAATAGTTGTTGTTGTAAATATAATACTAAGTACTGTTAGTGTAATTTGTAAATTCTAATTTAAATGGAAACCAATTTTTAATAAGTGCATTGGAAAAAAGTCTTTTATTTTACTTAGTAATTTTCATTTCAAATATTTGATTAGTTTTTTATTTAAAAATTGTGAATGGATTTCCTAACTGTTGGGTTATGGGAGTTCTGGCGGTAATGAATTGCCTTTCTTCTACTATTTACCAAATATAATCATTGTTTCTCGCTTTATTAATGCAATAAATTTATTACACATAATTGGACAGCAAAACAAAATCAAAAAAAAAAAAAATAAAAAAAAATAAAAAAAAAAAAAAAATAATAATAATAATAATAATAATGAGAATTCAAAAAAAATGTTGATGAGAAAAAAACTTTAAATTTAATATAATTTAATTCACACTACCAAATGTGTATACAGACATAAGTGGCAAGCTTTACATTAATGTGTACATAAAAAGTGTTGGAGTATGAACCATTCACGAGTTCAGAGCAATCTTTTGTTCCAAAAAAAAAAAAAAATGTATGTAAGCGGAATAATTTTGATATATTTTCAAAACTAATAAAAATAACAAAACAACTAAATGGGCATTTTTAAAACTTTTTTGGACTAACACTATTTTTTGCTCGCCAGAGGTGGCAGGATAGCGTTGCATGCGAAAATTCGTATATAGCGAAACCTCTCCTAACGGACACTTCTATTAGACGGGCATCTCTCTTGGGCGGACATTTTTCCCTAAGCCAAGTTTTAAGTATAAGTTAACACCGGCTTCAAGCTCACTTTTCCATAATTCTAAAAATTAATAGAGACAGCACCTGCTTATGTGCTGCATCAGCAATAAAGGCAGATGATTAAACATTGTCATAAAATTGCAAGTGAATGAGACTAAAATTGCAACAACAAAAAACTGCGGCAGAGGCGGAGGCGTTGGCGTCAGCAGTGACAACAGAATGGATAGGGTAAAATAGAAGGTTAAATGTGTAGCTTTTGGTTTCTGAAGTGATGCCAATAGTATAATAATTCACTTCTTGGCAAACTGGCAGAAAAAACACTTCGTAAAAGCGGATAAATAAAAATCGCTAACTAAAAAAACTTTGTTTTACTAAAAAAACGGTAACTTATACAGCTCGGCCAAACACCCAAAAAGGATGTGTGTCTTGACGTTGTTTCACAATTGGAGGGATCTACAGTTTCAGGCCAAATCCAAACGGCAGATATGTTTTTATAAGGAGCTTTTTCATGGCAAAAATACATTCGGACGTTTGCCATTGCCTGCCGAGGGCGACCGCAATTGGAAAAGGCTTTTTCTTCACTTTGGTCTTTCCCCGAGATTCTTTCTAAGAGAGATTCTTTCTTTCCAAATGGTAGTCACGCATCAACCCATTCGGCTGCGGCGGTTGCTATGGAACAAATTACTCTCTCTTAATTCTCACAGAGGCTTTCCGGTCTCAGCAACATTCTGGTTTCAAACGGAAGGTCAGACTACGTAAATCCTCGAGTTAAATTTGGCCAAAAGTCTGGCGTCATTATAGAGCAAAATGGATGGCAAAAAGTTCTAAAATCCACAAATCCGCTTTACAGTCCCAAATGGCGGAAGGAGTAGGAGCGTCTGTCTTTTGTTCACAATTTGATCTCCAAAAGTCTTGCAGACAGACTCCCTAATTACTGTAGTTTATTTCAAGCTAAAATCCATGCCGCAACAAAATGAACTGGAAGCAAACCCCTCTTGAAACTCGGACAAACGTTTTCATTGATAGCCAAGCGGCTATTAAAGGAATTATGGCCCCTTGCACTAACTCGGCAAGTGTTCAGCGTGCAAAATGGATGAAATGGAAATGAGCAGGTCCCGATTTACTAGATAGCAGGACACAAAGGAATAGAAGAAAATAAGAGAGCCGATGAGTTCGCTAAGGCAGTTATTCGCTTGCCGATAGTGAGCACGTCAGAAATATACCCATCACGCACCTTTCTAAAAACGGAACTAAATGAGGAAATAGCTGTGGAAACGCACTCGATATGGGTACATTCAACTTCCTACAAAACTGCCAAAATTATGATAAGGATTGGGAATACGTAAACTGCCAACTTTATCTTAACACTCTCTAGAAAACACTGCAAAACTTACAGTCTGACAGGACACTGTTTCACCCCACATCACGCAGCCAAAATGGATTTAGTTCAGAGCGATGTGTGCAACACATGCAATGAAGCGAAAGCTAGGCGAACTTTGGAATACCTACCACTGCCACTGCCCCTGCCCTGCTATCTGTAGAACCCGACAAATGTGCCTAAGATCAACGTATTTTTCATCCATGAAGGATTATTGCTGACAAAAGGCTGAACAGCCTGTTAAAGCACGCGAAGACGTGCACTAAGAATTACATAAAATAATAATTTGACTCCTTATAAATAGCACTGGCAATACAATGGACCCTAGCGGTCTGAGAGAGATCTTTTTACAGTTCAGCCAGCACTAATCTGTCATAAGCGGACACTCTCTTGGCTGGACGCGGGCAGTTATTTTTGATAAAATGTACCCAAAAAATTCTATCGAGCGGACGTGAACACCTGATAGGCGGACAAAATATAAAAAATGTGAGTAAGCAGTTACGTACTAAATGGAAAAAAATGGAAAAAGTCCCCTTTTTTCCGGATAAAGTGTGAAGGTTTTTCATGCACACATTTAGTTTAGTTTACGTCGTGATTTTATTGCGCTTGCGAGGAAAACAAATTGTGCGCCCGGACATTAGCCAATAGGCAAGTTTTAATAACCAAATCTTGCAAACAGATAAAAAATAATTCATTCACTACATTTGGTATAAATGTCATTGCTGAATCTGTGAATGAAATTTTAAAAGAAATAAGTCCTATTCCTTATTAGGTTCAACATTGGAAAAACACAGGGTGGGCTCATCGTAAAAAATAAAGAGATTTTTCGGTCAAAATGGATGTGTGAGGGTAATGATTTTACTGCTTTCGAATTGTTTAAGAAATTGGAAAACTATCTTCAAAATAGTTTCCTTAAAAAAAAACAAAAAAAAAAACTTATTACAATAGACAATTTTTAAAAGTTCTAAAATAGGCTAACACATGGGCTGAAAAGTCCCGTGCCCAACAGTGAAATTCAATAGAAAACAAGGATATGCTAGTCAGGGAGTTCAGGAACAGATATTTGATCGCAGAAGGCGTACTAGTTCTAATGTAGTTAGAGTTGTACTAGTTACAAAAATACCAGTGACCAGTTAGTTAAACTAATATTTGCAAAACGACCAATTCAAGCTGTATTTAATTCTCCTATTAGTGCACTACAGTTGAAAGCTAAACTACTGATAGAATATTCCAGTTCATGAACAGGTATTTGATGGAGGAAGTCATACTAGTTTGAGAGTGACTAGAACATCACCAGTTGAAAATTGATCAGTGAGATAAGCATTCATTTCTTCTATTTATATTCCAAAAACATTTTATGGAAGTAATCGGACTAGTCCCAGCGTAACTAGTTGTGAACCAGTTGCAAAATAAGCAACTGCAGATGCAATCAATTCAAATATTTATACTCTACAAGCATGTTATGGAAGTAGAGAAACTAGTCCCCGAGTAACCAGTTGCAAAACGATCATTTCAAGGTGTATTCAATTCTCCTACTAGTGCACTACAGTTGAAAGCCAAACTACTCTTAGTATATTCCAGTTCTTGAACTGGTATTTGATGGAGAAAATTATACTAGTTTGAGAGTGACTAGAACAGCACCAGTAATCGGACTAGTCCCAGAGTAACTAGTTTATTATCAGTTGCAAAATGAACAGAGGTGCAATCAATTCATATATGTATACTTTACAACAAACTAATCCCAGAGTAGCTAGTATACAACCAGTTTCAAAGCGACCATTTCAAGATGTATCCAACCTTCCTATTAGTGCACTATACATAGTTAAAAGCCTAACTACTCATCAAACATTTTTGTTCTTGAACTGGTATTTGATGGAGAAACTAGTACAGCACCAGTTGCAAAATGCACAATTAGAGGTGCATCTATCTAGGTATTTCTACTTTACAAGCATTTGATGGAAGAAGTCGTGCACGAGTAGCTACTCAACTCGTGTTTCACATATTAAAAAGTTTGCTTTTTTGTACTTTAAAATCAATTTTTCTTTTATATATTTACCCAACATGAATTGCACGCTAAATCGTCCACTGTGTTCAGCCAAAGTTTGGAAGATTCATTCACTAGCTTTTATATCTGAAGTAGTTTCGGAAGAATCAAGTATGCGAACAAAAAGTATAGTAAATGCCCTTGACAACTATATTGATATCAAATCCCTAATTGCTCTTCCAAAGGTGGAAAAAATAGGCTTTGAAAACTGTTGCATGCTCTGAGGCGTGCAATTACTAATCCAACTATTTTTTGCGTATACTATTTTATCACTAAACTTTAAATAAATCTGCATCTATTTTGATGACCAGCTGCCAGAAGGTAGCACAGAGATATAGAAAAATTTTAGCATCGAGAGAGAAGGGCCTTATTAGGAGAGAATTGAATTTCAATGATTGGAAACGCATGGAAAATTAATGTCTGGCTGGAAATAAATTGAAACTCAGTCTTGTCTCATATGCAAGGAACTATACACACGCCCATATTGACGTTTACTCAAAAGCACCAATTTTGAAATGGAGAAAGGGTAGACTATTTTCAATCGGTATACTAAAGAGTGATCAGATTGGAGGTACTATGGCTACGCCAATGAGCAAAATTGCCGAGTTTGGGCTAAAGAGCAACGCGAGGCCAGTCAAGAATGTAATGGTGGCTCTATCCATTGTAAAACACCGTTTAGTGCGGTCTATGGGCCGAAGGAAACATCGTGACATATTTATTCAAAGACGAGGCTGGCGCCAATGCAACAGTGAAAGGCGAACGCTAGCGCGCAGTGGTAAACGGCTTTTTGACTCCGGAAATTGAAGCCCGTGATCTTCTGAACATTTGGTTCCACTATGACGGCGATATTTGTCATACAGCTCGTGAAACAATGGATTTACTGCGTCGTCGTTTCGGTGAGCAATTTGTCTCTCATCTCGAACCAGTGGAGTGGCCACGAAAACCGTGTGATATCACACCTTTGGAGTTTGATTTGAAGGGGTATTTGTTGTGTGTGTCTTGATGTTGATCCACAAATGGAGGGACCTACAGTTTCAAGCCGACTCCGAACGGCAGATATTTTTTATGAGGAGCTTTTTCATGGCAGAAATACACTCGGGGGTTTGCCATTGGCTGCCGCGGGGCGACCGCTTTTTTCTTTTCTTTTTCTTTATTTTGATCTTCCACCGAGATTCGAACCTACTTTCTCTCTGACTTCCGAATGGTAGTCAACTACGGTGGCCGCTTGTATACCTTCTGGGAAATAATAAAATACGCTGTTGTATTTAAGCTTAAGTCCTTCACTGTGCCTGCGGACCCATGTTCATGCTTTTTTCAGCTCAATGTATAAAATATACCTACAATACTAGTTTCTATAATTCAAATCTGATAAAAAAAATGTCTATTCGAGCTCAGTAACTACCGAGTTCAGGAACAGCTGCGAAATCCTACTTTTGCTTGCAACGGTAGTGTACTTTTTTCCAGTCTGCTATGTGGTTCGTTTCCCACGTATTTACATAATTAGGCCCAAAATTAAAGTTGCTGATTACAGTTACAGTTGAATATACAATTACAACAATCACTACCCATAAGATATGTACTAACTTTTACATTTGTAGGTTATATTATTCGTATGCACCTAATTAGCCTATCCATATTCATATTTATATATATTTGTACACTATGCACATGACCTCAATTAGACAATATTTTGCAGTATTTACATATTCATATTTTTACATAGCCATATTCAAATGTGTGCACACACAACTACATACATATAAGCGTAAATACTATTCTAATTACATAAAATGCAGTACGCGTCTATTTTTTGACTGCCTCGGCTTCTCTTAGTATACATTCATATGACTATTTATTAAATAAAACTAAATTAACCTCGTTTACTCGTATACAAACTTACATACATTTAACATATTTTTTTTTTGCTTTTTTTTTTGTGTTTATTGCTTATTATCAACTAAATATTGACTTTAACCGCGTCCTCTCACGCCTTCGGTCTAATTTTGTCCAATTCTCTTAGTTGCATGTTGTTCTCGCACAACTGTCCGTAACTGTTAATTTGCCAATTATGTATGAATGCCAATTTTTATTTACGGTTTTTACCTGCTTTCACCGCCGCATCGTCGCATCGTTGCTTTTTATAAATTTCGCTTAAATCGCGTCCAGCTGTTACGTCTGTGATGTCTATATTGTACACTTTTAGGCGTTTCATCCTCGTATATCGCCTCGTTTTCCATATCAGTTTGTTGTTTGAGTCGTATGTATACCAATTCGAATTGTTTTCGCAATTTATTATGCTGTCGTCGGAAACGCATTAACTATCACGTGCCCGTTGAGAGGTCATCTTTCAGCCATTGTGGTATGGGTCGAGAACCCAGCTTCTTGAGCAATTTCACCAGCGCTGTATTGTGACTTAGATAATAGCTGCGGGGCGGGAGAGGAAAAGATGTGTATATGAGGATTAGTAACAAAATTATTTAGTGCGTAAATAATATAATTAAAAACTTCAATAAGGGAAAGCAAATAAGCTGATGGGCAAGACATTGGATGACGTATCTGATGGTTGCTACTTCTATCCTAACTAAATTAGTCTGTGTCAGAAGAAAATAACCGATTTGTCTCTTGTAAATTCATGATATATTTCATTCTGCTTTTTGCTGCGTAATAGTCCCACTCAAGGGCTACGACGCCAGTGCTAACTCAGGTTAGTGTAGTCCGAAACTTTCCCGTAAACGCAACCAAATAAATTGAGTGAGAAGCACGCGAAGTGTTTTGAGGCTGTATTTTTATGCACGCATTCGAAAGGGCCGCGGTTGCAAAAGTCAATAAAAAATCAAAAAAGTTTGTTGTGATATTTCCACATTTAGCGGTATAAGGTGTACAAAAACGTTGATGACTTTTCCGAGCGCAGCTTGATGCGAGTGACGACAAATAAGCAGGATAAAGTGATCGTCCAACTTTTTAAGCGGAACTCTTGCTAAAAAGGGAATAGATGTGAGTGTCGACTGAAGGAGGCGAACATATCCTACCTTGTTACATCATCAAAACCACTTCTGTCAGAAGAATACATTGAGAAGCAACAAAACAAGAAAACAGTATTGGACTGACCTTCCCAGTCGCCAGACGTTAACCCCATTGAAAAAGTGTGGGGGACTATGAAAACGCATCTTGTCGGAAAGCCAGTTCATGATTTAAAGCAACTCGTGCGTCAAGTTCGCAAAATCTGGTCCTCTTTGTCGACGAGCTACGCAGAAAAGCTGTTTCAAGGCATAAAGAAGATGCCAGGCTATACTCGACAAAGATGAAGATTACACGGCTTACTGAGTAATTGCGACGCGTATTTTTGTACATACTTTCATGTAAAAACAATTTCAAACTTAACTTTTATACTTCATGAATAATCGCGGCTCGTTTTTTCTGACACAGATAATACTTGCCCGAGCTCATCCTACTATTTGTGGCACACGTCTTGATGTTCTTCCACAAATGGTGGGGGTCCTACAGTTTTAAAGGGTATTCTAGTGTAGAATTTCAAAAAAATCGAAATTTTTTTTGCAAATTTTACACATTTAAAAGTTATAGTCCTTAGCCTATAATTTCTTGAGTTACAGCCTGTTTGGTGACATGGCATCGGTTCCGATCCGACCGCTTCTGAAAACTTTAAAAGCGTTTTTCTCAAAACTACGTTTTCGAGCTGGCGGTGAGGATGCGTCGAGTACTAATGGACCGATTTACTGGAAATTTTTTGAGAATATTCTTTGTACATTCCTTCATCACATTCAGTTTGAAACTCTAACTTTTCATTTAGTTGGGTTGGAAGCATGCACGCCAGGACACTCTCTCTTTTTTGGACCTCTTACTTTGACTGCGCATAATTTTGTCGATTTTAATTCGATTTTTGAAAGACAATTGGTGGGATTAGTGGTCATTCGATGCCGCATAAATTGACAATCGCCCCAAAAAGGACTCGTATCGATTGGGGTAAAGAAATGTTGAAGAAATTCAGCCGCGGTGGTACTAAGCACGTCTATGACATCGTAACAAGGGACGAGTCTTATGCATATGAGTCGGAAACAAAACAGGTGGATTGTCCAAGACGAGCTTAGTCTAACAAAAGTTGCACCTCAAAGTAAATGGTCGCCCTGTTTTTTTTTTTGAAAATTGATTTAGGTCAATGCAGAAGTGTATTGACTTCCAAGGAGAATATTTTGAAAAACAAAAAAGCCATTTAAATTATTATTTTACTGTTTTCATTATTGGCCGCAAAATATTAAGTTGGGAGAAACAGAAATACAGTATTTTTTGGGTAGATGGGTGTAGTGAACGATATCTCGTAAAGTATCGATCAAAGAATTCAAAGTCTATGCTCGTTGTCAAGATGACATCTCACACTAAATAAAATCGTTTGCTGTTTTTTGTTTGTTCCATTCAGTTGTGAGTTACAGGACAATGGCAATTGTCAAAAGAGAAATATTAGAATTAAAGAAAAATATTAGAACGTTTTACAGTTTTTCTATGATAAAGGCGAAAATGCAAGCCAGGCCGGTGTTTATGCTGCCGATACTGTGACAGCTAATTACGTATAATTTTGGTTTCGTCGATTTCGTTCAGGCGTTTTTGATGTCAAAGAAAATGTCGATAAAATCACAGAAATAATCGAGGTTGCCCGGCCACTCTTGGTAAGCAGAACTGGCGCTGTGGGATGAACCAAACGTAAAGTTACGGTGCCTAAGTCATAGCATCGCCCAGGAGCTAAATATCGACCATAAAACAGTTTTGATCAATTTGAGCAAAAATTTTACGTAAAAATAATGGATATATTTTTCCATTAGTAAGCTACCATAAAGGAGGGAGAAAGTAATACTTAGCTATGGGGATTAATTTCTGTGACGCATTCTTTAATTCATATTTCAATAAAGTATTCAAAATTATATTTTAATTCATTCATTTAACATTACATAAAAACTTTTTCAAATATTTCCAATTAAAATTTCATAATTCATGTATCTGGTTGTAAATACTATAAATTTTCTATTAATTAACACCCAACTTTCAATCCTACAGCATCGTTGCTCAATTGCTGTCAGCCGCTTCATGCATTGTTGAGTGTGTGAGTAACGATTATGAGCTGAACTTAATCCAAATTTAATTAAGTAGACATTATTAGGAAGCGCCAATAATGTGAGCAAGGAATGCCAACAAAAATTAACAATAGCATATAACAACAACACATGCATACTCGCACGAGGGTAGGCTGAAATAATTAGCGAATGGTGCAAGTTTTCATACGGTATTATGAAGATTAGTTTACAAAATTCGAAGAACTGTCCAAATAATCTTTTAGGCAGGAAAGAGAGCGCCACAGATAAGGAGGTGTGTAAATTTGGACGATGCCGAACGATTATGGCATGAGCGCCTAATTCTGACAATTTTTTAGCAATTAATTGGCAATTAAATAAAAAGTTTTCGATTGTGCAATAAGAAAAAAATTCTTGAAATTAAATAGGAATCAGGAGAACTCTGATTCTTTAGCGTGCCAAAGCAGTTGACCTCAGAACCCGTTCTGCCACTCCCTTCTGCAGCCATCAAAGCCACGGTTAGCAAACGGGCTACTTTAAGCCACAAGCCCGGGCTGCAGGCTGAGAGAGGCTGCAGATGGATAAAACTGATGTTATTTGTCATGTAGGATTGACTTTCGTAGATCCTCCTATCATTAAGCAGAAGAGACTGTAGGCAGCTGGTTGGGCTGATGACGGGCCAATTTCTATGGGCAAAACATGAAAAAGGTAGGCATTTCAGACAGTGCAGAGAATGAGGCGGTGGACTACTTTGCCCAGCCATCGCTCGAATCAGGCTTGAGGTCTTTGGCACTGATGTATTAAGAAGCGGCCACTTTGGCTCCTTGGCACCAAAAGATCTATTTAGATTTTTTTGGAGGTCGAGCAGATTTAAAGAAAATTAAAATTAAAAATTGTAAAGAGAACCCGAGTGCAGTACAATGGACTTAATTTTCTCTAAGTGCTGTACTTGCTAGTCTGCCCCGACGAAAAAACAGAAAAAAACAAAAAAAAAGCAACCCTCGTAGTACATAGGCATGTGAGTGCATATACGTGTGTATGTACATGCAAACATATATGAGGTCGATAATCTAGCAACACGAGGAAACTTTCAAACTTTTCAAATTGTATGAAAAACTCTAAACTTAAATGAAGGCAGGAGCTGAAACTGTCACTGCAGGATGCTGTATTCCGGTTTTCCTTTGCTAACAATGGTATGGGAAATACTGAATACCAGAAAAATGCAGCTTAAAAAAGAAAGGAACCAAAAACACATTGGACCAAGCAACGCATTTACGTGCATATCTAGGCACGTCACGAATGCAACGAGCAAAGTGACACGGCAGCGACGAATATACCAAAGTTGGTGAAACAAAAGCGGAAAATAAATTTAGGAAACAGTGAAATGCACTTTACCTAAACCGCCTTCACTGTCGCACGATGGCAGGCAAGCGAATCATGCAAATGAAATTAAAAAAACTCCAGCAATAAACCATCAAAATCATGTAGATATTGGCGCCTCAGAGTGGCATGGAAATACCACACAATCTCAATTGATTTTCGGCATTTCTCGTAAGCCGCGCGTATGTCTATTTGCATGTATACTTGTGTGCAGATAATTAAGTCACTTTATCCTTTTATAAAGCATAAATTCCATATAAAGTAGATACACCTAATTCTCCTTGATTTAACACGAGTTTAAAAGAAAGAAAAAAAATTCTTTTTTTTCACGAATTATTTTGTTTTAACACGATTTTGAATATTTTACGAATATTTCTTGAATCACTTTATTTGGAGTGAGATTTTTCGAGGCATGAGCATTTAAATTAGTCTCAGGAAAAGTTTTTGAGACTCGGAAGATTTCGCTCTCGCCGTTTAATAATATATTTAATGAATTAAAAGGTGTGAGCCCGAAAATAAATTCTTCAGTGAACTCTTAGAAGAATTTTTTCTTATTGTTTTCACCTAATTCTCTTTGTACAGCAATTTTTTGGCAACGTATCTGTCATGCGAAATACACGAAATTCATTGTATTTTATTGAAGAAAATTCTCAACATCGTATAAACATTTTTTTTAAAACAATGCGATTTATGAGGCACAATATTTTATAAGAGTGTACAATTGTTGGCGTATTCCGATGATATTGACATCATCGGCCTTAACAACCGCGCTGTTAGTTCTGCCTTCTCCAAACTGGATAAAGAGGCAAAGCGAATGGGTCTGGTGGTGAACGAGGACAAAACGAAGTACCTGCTGTCTTCAAACAAACAGTCGGCGCACTCGCGTATCGGCACCCACGTCACTGTTGACAGTTATAATTTTGAGGTTGTAAAGACTTCGTGTATTTAGGAACCAGCATTAACACCGATAACAATGTCAGTCTTGAAATCCAACATAGAATCTCTCTTGCCAACAAGTGCTACTTTGGACTAAGTAGGCAACTGAGCAGTAAAGTCCTCTCTCGACGAACAAAACTAACACTCTACAAGGCGCTCATCATGCCCGTCCTAACGTATGTCGCAGAAGCTTGGACGATGACAACATCCGATGAAGCGACGCTTGGAGTGTTGAAGGACTTGGCTTCACTTGGTGTGTCCAATTGGCGCCGGTTAGCATGAGAAAGAAACGACTGGCGCGCTTTGTTAAACTCGGCAGAATTCGCTTAAGCGGTTATAGCGCCAATTAAGAAGAGAAGAAGAAGACAAGTCGTGGAAGATTTGCCCCGATCTGGTCGCCCACCAACATCTTCAACGACTTCAACGGATGAAAGCGTCGACAAAGTCAAGGAAATGGTGCTGGAAAACCATCATTTAAGTCTGAGGAAGGTAGCTCGTGACCTTAGCGTGTCTCACGAATGAATTCGCAACATTTTACACCACCAATTGGGCATGAGACGCGTGGCTGCTTGATTCGTTCCAAGAGAGTTGAATTTCTTTCAAAAAT
Source organism: Anastrepha fraterculus (assembly GCA_037575425.1). Lineage (NCBI taxonomy): Eukaryota > Metazoa > Arthropoda > Insecta > Diptera > Tephritidae > Anastrepha > Anastrepha fraterculus. The sequence continues at coordinate 116,829 of JAYXIM010012616.1, read as the reverse complement.
TTCATCGGCTGAAGACATGCTTGAGCAAGTGAATTCAGACCCAACGTTTATCCAGCGCATCGTAACAGGTGATGAAACATGGGCATATCAGATTGACATGCAAACCAGTCAACAGGCGACTGAATGGTGCTATGAACATGCTCCGAAACCGAAAAAACCACGTCAAAGTCGGTCAAAAGTGGAAGTCGTGGCACTCGTTTCCTTGGATTATTATGGTGTTGTGCACTCGGAACTCGTTCCAAATGGTTTTACGGCAAATAAAGAATATTATTTAGAAGTTATGTGAGAGAGAATGTGTGTAGGTAACGACCTAATTTGTGGAAAGAAAACTCATGGATCTTGAACCATGAAAATGCACCGTCTCACAAGGCTCATATTGTGAATACTTTTTTGATCAAAAACTCGACAAATATCATCGAACAACTTAAATTGCCACTCCGTGGACGCCACTTTGAATCGATAGAGGCCATTAAGGAGAATTCTCTTAAGGGCGCCGAAGAAGATCTCTTCAAACGCGTTTAAAAGGTGATTTGATGTCTGGACTAATCGTTGGCATTTGTGTATTGCTTCGAATGGAGCTTATTTTAAAGGCGACAAAATAAATTTTGATGATTAAACACTTATTTGGCGTTTTATCGAAAAATTCCCTGTACTTTTTTGACAGAAGGCACAATGAACTACATTTTTATAAAAAAGTTGAAAAAAAAATTTACATTAAAAGAATTGCGAGTACCTGTTGTAAAAAGATAAAGTGACTTAATTATGTGAGCACAAATGCGCATATATATGAGGGTGTAAGTTTGTGTGTGGTCGAATGCCAAACTACAGTGCGTACCGACAACAGCCATCATTATTTTGTACTTCACACCTCACCAATCTCAGGGCATTCGTACACTTTGCAATTGCATTATGTATACTCGTATATGTGAATCCTCACACACACAAACACATGACAACCACATTTACCCAACTTTGCGTACAAAACATAGTCTATTTACATTCAAACACTCACCGTTGCAGTAACTTGGCGCTACGTTCGTCCATCGATGGATATTGACGCCCCTTAGATTTGCCCAAACACTTATTGCGCTTCTCGCTCACCACTTGACAGAAAAATCCCTTCTTCACATCGAAACGCAAATGATTCGAATAATCGAATGTCGGTTGGATTTTAAGGAAACGTTGCAAATCGTTCATCACATCCACTGGATTGAGACGCAACTGTTCACCATCGATGATATGCAATTGCTGGGCGGGATAGTAGGCCAGCCAATGTTCCAGATGTTGAGCATATTTGCCGGGATTTAAGCAACGATTGCGCAAATCCTTTAGAGCTTTGGGTGCCGAATCGCCTGCTGTGATTACCTGTAAATAGAAGTGAACAGTTTTTAAGTAAGTACTCAAGTATTTCAGCGGAACGGAGATAGTTGTGTGTGAGAAATAGTACCATTAATGGAGCGAAATGTTTCTTTCTGGGTGAACTCGTTTATGGCTCGGTTTATTTATGCATTCATTTAATAATCTAAAAGTGCAGTATTTCTTATAGACTATGAAAAAGAGATTCATCAAAAGTTAATTGAACCTAAATTAACATATTTCGTTTTAATGAAGGAAATTTAACATTTCTTACAGTTTAAAATCTAGTTAGACAATTCGAGGCCCTCGCCTCATTTGAAATTGTGTTTTTTTTGGGTCTTTTTTTAAAAGCGCATAAAACGGAAACGAAAAAAGATTTTTGGTTTTTGTTTTTAGTATTTTATTTTTTGGTCTATTTTCAAAAATAAAATTTTCAAGGTCATACGAGGTTCGTTCAAAAAGTTGTCTGCCCTCAAAAAATAGTCTTTACATGGACAATGGACGCAGATAAAGGCGGTTCTACTGAGCAAATTTTGATGAACTGCCTAGCGTCCTATGTGGAAGACTTAAGCCGTTTGCCAACACCCTGATCGGGCCTTATCAGTGCTGCTTCAGAAGTGGTAAGTCCACCATCGACCAGATTTTCACATTACGCCAAATCCTGGAAAAGACCCATGAAAAGCAAGTCCACACCCATCATCTCTTTGTCGACTATAAAGCTGCGTTCGATAGCCCGATAAGGGATTGCCTGTACGCCGCCATGTCTGAGTTCGGTATACCAGCGAAGCTCATACGGCTTTGCAGAATGACGTTGAGCAACACAACCAGCTCCGTCAAGGTAGGAAACAATCTCTCCGAGCCATTCAGTACCGTTCGAGGTTTCAGACAAGGCGATTTCAGACAGGCGATGGAAGGGGTGCTCCGAAAAGCAGATGTGCATCGTAATGGCACTATTTTCTACAAATGTGTCCAGCTCCTTGCGTACGCCGATGACATTGACATTATCGGCCGCTGTAAGCGAGATGTCACCGCTGCGTTTTCTGCTATCGAAAAGGAATCATCACGAGTGGGTCTGGCGGTGAACGAGGGTACAACTATGTATATACTATCTACAACGCGGAACATACGGCGTGTAGGAACGCACGTCATTGCGGACAACTATACCTTCGAAGTTGTGCCAGAATTTATTTATCTTGGCACCGCCGTTAACAGCAACAACGATATCAGCCTGGAGATCAAGCGGAGAATCCCTCTTGCTAATAGGTGTTACTATGGGCTATGTAAGCAATTGAGTAGTCGAGCCCTCTCTCGCATGACCAAACTGACACTTTACAAGACGCTCATCATACCCGTGTTTGCGCAGAGGCATGGGTAGTGTCAGAAAGCGATGCAGTCGCTCTTGGGGTGTTCGAGAGAAAAGTTCTTCGTAAGATCTTCGGTCCCTGGCGAAGACTACCGTTCAAGAATGAACCACGAGCTGTATGACCTCTACTCCGACATTGACGTAGTTCAACGCATCGCCATTCAACACCTGGCTAGTGCATGTCGTGCGTATGGATGGAGAAGCTCCAGCAAAGAAGGTGTTCGAGGGCGAAGTCCAAGGGAGCCGACGCAGAGAAAGACCATTGCTCCGGTGGAAAGACCAGGTGGAGGAAACCCTATGCTCGCTTGGTGTACAGAATTGGAGAAGGCGCGCTCGGAGCAGAGGCGCCTGGAGAGAGCTAGTGAGGTCGGCCGTAACTCGGTAACGGGTTGTTATGGCCACCTAAGTAAGTAAGTAAGTAAGTCGTAGAATTAATGTCGTTACCGTGTGAAAAATTATGGGTACTTTTTCGGACCTTTTAAGTCAAAAAAAGCGTCATAAAACGGTTTTTCATTTGCAAAAGGCCAGCCACATTCGAGGCCTTTTTGAAGGCTGACAACTTTTTGAACGAACCTCGTATGGCACAAAAAAATGTATTGCGCAATAATGCGCATAATTGCAGGTAATATTCCTCATTGACCGTTTTACCCTGTGGCAAGAGTCTATAGCACGGAAATGGTTTGCGATCATGAGACAATTCTCAGTCATCTTCATTCAATGAAATTTTCCGAAAAATTGGGAGCCTGGATGCCTCACGAGCTCAACGAAAAAAATAAAGAAAGTCGCCTTCAAATTGCTTCTCAGCATCTCGCACGCCATTGGACAACCCGCGATCATATACAGACCTTTTTGTACCGAATCGTCATGGGAGATGAGAAAGTGTGCCTCTACATCAAAACAAAGCAAATAAAGGAGTGGGTGGCTCCAGGAAATATGCCACAGCCGAGAGTGAAGCCGGATCTTCATCCAAAGAAGGTCATGATAGATGTTTGGTGGGACTGGGAGAACATGGTGCACTGGGAAATGCACGACAAGAACCCCTCGGCCAACAAGGAGCTCTACATTGTTCAGCTTTACCGCGTGAATGCGGCTATTCGACAGAAAAGAGTTGATCGACATGGTCAAACCACACTCCTTTATGACAATGCCAGGCCCCATGTAGCACAAGTCGTCAAAGCCGCACTCCAAGTGCTCGAATGGGAGGTCCTTCAGCATCCGCCGTATTCTCAGGCCCTTGCACTGACCAATTACCCCCTTTTGCGCTCCCTGCCAAACTACAGGGTGAACGATATGAAGTGTTACCTATTCAAAACACCAGAACTTTTTTGTGTGGAATTAGTTTTTATTGATTTCAAAGACAAAATTGTTCAAAAATGATTACAATTTTAACATATATTCACTTTAGATCGATATGACCACTTTTTGGGTTGACTATAGCCTTGAAACGGTCAAAAAATTAGTTACATGCTGCAGGAAGGGGATCTTGAGGTATTTTGAATAGTCCATCGGATTTGCGTCTGGCCAATTCGAAAGCCATTGCGTGGACAAAATGAAGGGTGGAACATGATTTTTTAACCATTCTTGGTTCACACGAGGCTTATGAGACGGTGTCGAGTCCTGTTGGAACGTCCATGGTCTACGACCGAAATGTTTGCGTGTCCACGGCTCTAAAGCAGCTTCTAAAACATTTCTCCGATAATAAGTCGCATTCACTTTGACACCAGGCGGTCACTGTGGCCCAAACCATTACGGCCACAGTGACCGCTGATGGACGCTCTCCAATCGTTTTTATCGAGCCTGGTGTCAAAGTGAATGCGACCGCTGATTGCGATGGGAAATTGCTTCGAGTGGCCATACGTAGCCTGAAATTCTCGTATGAGCGTTCGGTCAAGTAAACACGATCGTTTTGAGTGTTTATGAACTTCTCAATTGGGAAATATTTTTCATCAGAAAACACAATGATAGGAAATTCGCAACGTTCGTGCAAGCGCAACAACTCCTTTGCTCTTTCGCACCGAACTTTTTTTTGCTGGGGCGAAAGATCGCTTTTTGGAACTTGTAAGCCTTGACCTTGAGCTCATTTCTCAATATGCGTCGAACGCTGTCTTGCGATATTTTCAGTTCTTTGGGCATTTTTCTTCCACTTCGACGTGGATTTCGTTCAAATCGAGCCTTTTCTGAAACCATTTCTGGCGTTGTTGCGATTTTTTTGGTCTACCTCCATAGCGATTTGCAATGCTACCAGTATCATTGTAACGTTTTATAGTGCGATACACAAACATTTTATTCACTTTGAGGTGACTGAGCTCACGAACAATGGCTGGTTGTGATTTTCCAGCCAAATATAACGCAATCACACTATTACGTTTGAATTCCAACAGAAAAAAAAAATTCAACAATATTGAGAAGCAAATGCTTTTGATGGCTCATAAACAATATATTGAACTGTCATTAGAACAATTTTGACGTTGATGTCATGAGCTTTTTTACAGTGTGAAGTTGGTAACACCTTATATCGTTCACCCTGTATTATATATGAAGGGCTTTACCTTCAATAACAAAGAGGTCCCTAAAAACTGGCTCAACAACTTCCTTGACACCGGACCAGGAGATTTTTGGCGGAACGGCATCGACAAATTGGTCGAGAGGTGAGAGGAGATTGTAAACAGCAACGACGAATATATAATTGACTAGCAAACCCGGCACCCTTCGCTGGGCACACTAAAATAGAGTAGATATGGTTTAGAACAGAAAATATATGATTTTCATATTATTTATTTAAGATTGTTTTTAAATTTCAAATCAACGCATATGAATAAACAATCGTCTTTTTTCCTAATCATCCATGAATTTTTCGTTTCAATTTATATGTTTTATTAAGCATTGGAGCTTTTTTAACCATTATCCATTTATATTTTTCAAAAAAACACGAAAAAAAAAATTTTTTCCACGAACACATAATTTCATTCGGATTTCACATTAAATTCTCAAATTTCGTAAGAAATTATTCACTGTTCCAAAATCCACTCCAAAAAAATTCACAAACAATTTTTACATGTTGCACTTACGTTTTTTCCTTATGGCATCCAAATCAGAAAGAAATATTGACACATTGTAACTCACACTGTCAATTTGACAGTTCAGTTCCACCCCAAGCGTTAAAAAAGTAAGCGACATTATGGCTGGCTCAAAAGAAAGCTGTACCCGTTGCCACTGCTCCGAATTACAACCAAACTTTACGAAACCCATTTTCAATACTTACTTAACAATGTGCATAAGTTTGGTTTAATTCGGTTCAAAGACACGGCGGGTCCACGTTTTGGCATATATTTCGAGACCCTAGTCATCAATAGGTATGAAAATTACCCCGTATTAAAGCACTTATCAACAGCTTTCATTTGATACCCATATTGTACATACACAACCAAAGGTTACCCGGGTCCACGTTTTGACCTATATCTCGAGACTCCAGTCACGTAGCGGCATGAAAAATACTCTGTACTAAGGCATTCACCAACAGCTTCAATTTGATATCTATATTGTACAAACACATTCTAGGCTCCACGTTTTGGTCTCTATCTCGAGACCCTAGTCACGGAGCGGCATGAAAAATACTCTGGACCAAAACATTCACCAACAGCTTCCATTTGATACCCATATTGTACATACACATCCGAAGGTTACCCGGGTCCACGTTTTGACCTATATCTCGAGCCCTATCCACCAATAGGTATCCAAACTATACGGAAACCATCATCAACACCTTCTTAACATTGTGTGTAAGTTTGGTTTAATTTGGTGCAGACACGGCTGGTTAGCGAACACACACAAAAAGTTGACTTTATTTTATATATAAGATTTTTTTCAGGTTGTGTCCGAAAAATCCAAATATCTTACGGAACCCTATTTTTTTCCAAAATAAAATGTAATCCATGTTACTCTTGGATAATGTAGTTTTCGAATGGTGAAAGAATTTTTAAAATCGGTCCAGTAGTTTTTGAGCCTATTCGTTACAAACAAACAAACAAACAAACAAAGTTTTCCTCTTTATAATATTAGTATAGATTAACCTATTGATATAATTATAGTTTTTTGTTTAAATAAAAGTCTTCGGTAAAAACGCTATGAACTTATTGCCCAACCTAATACTTGTATTCGTACAAAGCGCTTTCGAGTATACTTTCTCTCTGGTCCGCAGACAGCTGCGTCTGCACTTTCCAAGGTGAGGGTTCCGTTAGTGTGCCACTTTATCATGTTCTGATTTATCTTGCAGGATAATCCTTCCCAAATGTTTTTATAGTCCAGCTCAATTTTGAACGAAACTGAACATTGGCAGCATCATTGAGATAACAGTAATCTAAGCAGATTATTTTGAATAGAATAATTTCTGCAATGTCGAATTTTAATTTCATTTAAAAATAATGTAGCAATGAAATACGAAACCACCAATATTTTATGATTGTATATTGTATAATTTTAGAGCCTCTGTAAACCTTTCAAAACAATTCACTCACAATTTTAGAAAAAAAAATTATATTCAGCTACTTTTGTTGCAATTCTCTAAGCTGAATAACAATCGGAGGATTTTTGCAACTACACAAACAAATGACCAAAACCACTAATTGATGTTAATTGAAACAAAAACCCTATGAAGAGCATCCATAGCAAGCAAACACTTAAATAAATGTTGACATGTTAGATATACCACACACATAGATATATTTGTACGCAGTTGTTGGGGAAAACAATGGATTATTTGGCCATTACCACAATTCCAATTAAATTTAAATATGCATTTTCTACTTGCCGTTTGCTAATCAGAAACTCTGTTTCTACTGATTGCGGTTCAATAATAATAATTGGCCAAGCGGACATCACAAGCCATTTATAGATGTTATGTGAATAATTATTGGCTAGGCGATTTATTGAATTCGAAGTTGGTAAATAAGTAATTGTATTACCATTAATCTGCCTTTTTCAATCAAATTAATTTCTATACACTTATATTTTGTTTATTACTCATGAATTGTGTCTGGCAAATTTCAATAGGATTTAAAAATAAGCAAGGGAGTGCTATGATAAATTCGGTCCGACAAAATTGTATATACCCACACAACAACACACGTTTTAGTAAATATTAAACAGGGCCTTATAGACAATGGAAGCTATGGCTTGTAACATCGCAAGGCGGACGGGCGGAAGCTTAGTCTGAATAATTTTGAGTCGGATCTAAATAAGGTGGACGAGTTTTATTATTTATTGATGCACCGTGTTTTCATCTTGTTTTCTGAAACGTGTGTGCTCAAAAATAGTAAAAATAAAAGTGGTAAGTTTGGCATTTTTTTTTATAACGAGCGATCAATAAGGGTTATTCCTGCTACAGTTAGAGTTTTAAAAAAATTTGAAATATTTTCTTAATGTACATATATTTAAGAATATATATATATATATATAATTGGCGCGTACACCCTTTTTGGGTGTTCTGCCGAGCTCCTCCTCCTATTTGTGGTATGCGTCTTGATGTTGTTCCACAAATGGAGGGACCTACAGTTTCAAGCCGACTCCCAACGGCAAATATTTTTATGAGGAGCTTTTTCATGGCAGAAATACACTCGGAGGTTTGCCGTTGCCTGCCGCGGGGCGACCGCTGTTCGAAAACAAAATTTTCTTAATTTTGGAGTTTCACCGAGATTCGAACCTACGTTCTCTCTGTGAATTCGGAATGGTAGTCGCGCACCAGCTTATTCGGCTACGGCGGCCGCTAAGAATACACACAGAAAATTTATTATCGTTCCGGTGAATATTTTCGAAGTTACACGCAAATTTATAAAAGGCGTTTCAGAGTGTATGTAAAGTGTTTTTCAAACTTTAAACACATTTTTCTCAAAATGGTGTTTGCAAAGTCGGTGATCAACATTACTCTAAATATATATTTTTGTAATCAATCGAAGACTTTTTCTCACGGATAAATAATTTGTTTTATAAACAATTTAAGGCCGAAATTATGGTCAAAAATCAATGTTTTTGAGAAACCGCCATTTTGTCAAAAAACTGTATTTTGCTTATTTCTTCGATTATTTACTCTAATTAAAAGTAGGCTAGAAGGCTTTTCATAGTTTTCTCTTTTCAATGTAAAAATTTGCTTCTAAAAGCAGAAATTTAAAGAATGAAATTTTTGTTTAAAAAAATACTTGTTTTGTTAGCTATTTCTACCATTCGGAAGTGCATGAAACACCAATCGATAGAAAGCGCGGCGGTCGCCCCTCGGCAGGCAGTAGCCAAACCCCATGAAAAAAAATTCTCATAAAAAATCATCTGCGGTTTGGAGTCAGTGTAAAACTCTCTATTTGGGGCAAATAGGGGCTCACACCACAAATCGGCGGAGGAGCTCTGCCAAACACCAAATAAAGGGTGTACGCGCCAAATATATAAATACAATATAATATATATATTTTTTTTTCTTTCAATAACGATGCCTTCAGTTGCATTCTTTCTCAAAAGCTTTGTAATTTTCCGTTTCTGAGTATCAACTCATAAAGAATACAATTAAGTGCAAATAAATTCCAAATTGATCAAAAAGTTTCCCGAATATATTCAGAAATTCAAAATACAAGTTTATTCATCAAACGTGATATTATCGCCTTCAAAGTACACCCCATCAACCGAACGCATTAATGCCAGCTTTTGTCCAGCTCCCGAAACAGTTCTGGAACTCTAATTTCTATATTTTCGATATAGCCATCAGTGTCGTCTTCGATTAAATCACTTTCCTCGTAGTGGTTTTTTGACTCGATCAAATAGAATAGAATCGTAAGGAGCCATATCAGGTGAATTCGATGGCTGTTAGATAGTATTCGTTTCGTTCTTGGGGTAAAATTTCCGGATAATGCTTGCACTGTACGACTGTGGATTTTCACGGTGAAAAATTCACGAGTTGTTCTCTCACAAATCCTTTCTTTTTGGGCGAATTGCTTCACGTAAACGCCTCACAACGCCCGAATAGTAGTCCTTATAAACTGCCTGACCTTCTGGAAAAAATTCGCGACGTACCATAACATGGTAATCCATAAAAACAGTGAGCATTGAACACGATGGATGGAATGCCGTACTCACAAACACACGTCACGTCTCCAATAACGATGCGTTTGATGAATGTTGAGTCGGATTGAGACTTGGAAGTCATGTCTTTGACCATATCAACGCGGCCCCTTTTTTGCATGATTTTTAGGCCCAGCAAGCAACTTTACAGCAACACGTCGCAAACCCCAAAACATTAACTACAATGCTCTGAACGAATCCATAAGCAATGCTGAAGCCCTCTGCCACCTCTCCCATGGTTAATTTGTGGTTATTGACTAACTTTTCTTTCACTTGATTGATAGTTGTCGACGACCTGACACTCGAAATATGATAGTTTACCAACATTTCTATGGTTTTTACACCATTGAATCTATTTTTAACGCAATTATTTGAAGTTGCTGTGTTAGTGTATTTTTTACAATGGAATGCATCGATAATTACCTTCAGATGAAATTCTTCATTTCGAAAGATTTATCAGCAACAAAAATTCATAACAAAAAAATGTTAATGGAATCTGCTTCTTCATTTTCAATTGTGTATCGATGGTTTTGGAGTTTAAAAGTGGTGGCAAAGCGTTGAAGATGAGCCATACAGTGGACGTTTAAAAGATGCAACAACACCAGAAATCATAGTGCAAGTGTTTGATACTATTTGTGAAGATCCAAGTTTGACTAAGCATTAAACCGCTGATATCACAGGCAACTTAGATGCCCCAGTGTTTCGTAGTTAACATGAAGAAATAAATATCGTTAATTTGCTCCAAGAGCGTCGTAATCCAAAAAAAAGTTTTTTAGGTAAGTATGCAGATATGGCTACTAGATTTTCAGTCCGCACATAGACTGAAAATTCTCGGGCGTAAAACATAGATGGCATTAGTGATATTGCTTTCACCTTTTTTCTAACTCCTCCTTAACTTTAAAAAGCCATTTGCTAAAATTTCATGGTGTTCTATCCCCTAGTTCGGGAGTTATTGTGCTAAGAGTGACGCTACTTCTTTTATTTTCAAAACAATGGATCAAAAATAATTTCGAGTTTTAATTTTACACTGCTTCTTGATGGGAAAAAATAGCATTCAAGCAAAAACGTGTTGATGATTCATAATAAACCGGAATTTATGCGTCGACATGTGACATTGGATGAAACATGGATCCATCACTTCATTTCAGAATCAAAACGATCGTAATCTTGGTGGAAAGTAACTGGTGAACCGCGTACAAAGCGACCGAAAGCACAACCATTGGCTGGAAAGGTTATAGCCTCGGTATTTTTGGATGTGCGTGGTGTGATATTCATCGACTATCTTGTGAACGGAAATACTATCAACAATGAAGGCGTGAAGGTCGAAATTGCAAAGAAACGCCCGCATATGGCAAAGAAAAAATCAGAATCAATCAAAACAATAGCAAAACTACAGGAATTGAACTTCGAATTGCTACCACATCTACCGTATTCGCCAGTATTCGTATTTGGCTTCCAACGACACAGTCTTTAAACAATGCTCGCCTGTAAGAAATTTTGCTCGAATGAAGAGGTTATCGCTGAAACTGAGGTCTATTTTGAGGCAAGGGATAAATCGTTCTACAAAAGTGGTATTGAAATGTTAGAGCGGCGCTGGATTGATTGTGTTGATCTTGATGGACAAAGATAATTTTGAACAAGATGTGTTCTGATGTGCAAAAGATTAATGGCGGTATATATTACGAATATCTCATTAAATAAAGCACTAAGTTAGCGTTTCTGCACGTGAAAACGCTGTCAAAATCCATGCAAATTGCACTGCCATGAAATATGCGTGAAATTTCGTATGTATTTCACGGCAAAGTAGTACGCAATTTACACCACCCAGCAACATTTTTTCACACCTATTTAAAATTCACATGTCATTTAAAATTGAGCGAAAATTAACAATTCGTTTGCGAGTGAAGTGGCTGTGTTCGAATACTCCGAAGATAAGGTATTTTAAGCGAAACGTCTTCGCAAAGAGTGTAAGTAAATATTCTTTTTATTTTTTTTTCTGTGGATATATATTTATGTGTGCTAATTTGTTTAAAAACACGATTCTTACCAAAATTTGCCAATTGCTTCTGGCGCGATGCTCATAACTTTCTCGTTTCTTCTTCTTATTTGACAATCAATGTTGCTAGCAACATTTCACGGCAAGCCAAGGGCATGTTGCTGGCGAAATTTCACGACTAAAAGTTACTTCTAGCCTTTAGAAGAAAATATGTCTTCACTTTTACTTAGACGCGTTTGCACAGGTAAACTTTTATTGATTCAACTTTGCGAATTCTCTTTGGTGTTGCTCGCCGTATTCTCACAGTACCACTGTGTTGCTTGCAATTGTTTTAGTTTTCTGGCTACAGCCAACAACCACAGTGAGAAGAACTGAAATCATGACCGAGCACGAGCAACTCCGTGCTAAACCTCCTTTTCTCGTCTCCCACTCTTCCAGAAGTTACGAGTTGAAGCAACAAAAGTTGCCCTGTATGAATGCAGCCTTAAGAAATTATAAACTTTAAAGCCATTTTTTTATTTTATTTTTATTTCGTTATGACTTTGGTCTTCTAGCAAACGAGCGATATTGGAAAGCTGTCCGATCAGTGGGTACCACATTCGTTAAACATTCAACGAAAACTGAAGGAAAATTATATTTCGCCGGATGTTTTGACTACTGCTAAATTGATTGAAGTGCAGTACGAATTCGTTTATTTGAACTTTTGAAATTATGCTTGATTTTCGCAATACTATAAAATATAACTTTGCAATCTTTGCATCTTAATTTTGAAAAAGCTTTGTAAAACCGTTGTTGTAAAAAAAGTGTACGACTTAGTACCTTCAAGTAAAAACAAATATGACAGATGTCTCAAAACCTTGGTAAATATTCACTATATCCACGCATATCAATAAATGCAATTGGCTCGATTTCTATTAGTGTAAAGCAAAAAAACAAAAAAATTGTGCCTTTGACATGCTCCGCTTCGTGTACATACAGAAATACCAGTTAGCCATTCTAAAAAAGAGATGGAAATAAATTCCAATAAATGTAAGCCGATAAGTGTTAAATGGTCAAATGTAGCCAAAGATGTGCAACGTAAGTACTTAAATACGTAAGTAGGGTGGCCACAAATTGAGTCGACTTGGATTGTTGGGGTGCCACAAACATGCTTGTATTGCAACAAGCTAAGAAGAAAGTATGCGGCAAGTAAAGTGTGCGAAAAGCGATGAGTGGTGGCCGGATTGAAGTGCAGGTAAGCAAGTGGCTGCAGATGACGAAGTGAAATTCAAACGGTATTGCGGTCGCAAATTGAAAAACTTGCAGACAATAAACCCGAAATTTGTGCAACACGTTGCATGAAAAATAAACCACAAATAAAGTGTTCAACTGGGTGAAGAAACAGTAAGTTGCAAATTCATGCACACGCGCACGCACTCACACACACACACACATGTATGTATGCAATGGAATGCCTGAGAGAATGTGTTAATGCGTGCAAGGTGTGAATTGGGAAAATCCATGTTATCACGCCCCATTGACTACACATACGCACATACACACACACCAGCCTTCAGGATGTACTCCATTGGGGTTTTTCTCACCGAATATGTGAGCATCCCTGCAGGAAAAACTGAAATAGTGCGACTCATATTACATAGGGTACAAAACTGCTGATAAAGGATATATTTTTAATCCATTGTTTTCGGATTGATAAGGCAAACGGAGTGCGGCAGCAGGTGCTAGTAAAGCGAAGAGTCGAAAAAGATCGAAGAAAAAATGAATGATGATATGAATGATATGTTTATAAAACCAAAAAAAAAAACACAACAGTGTCAACATTTTTCAAGAGACTCCGTTTTTCAGTAAAACTCCGCGCCTGGTCATAAGGCAAGATACATTGTTTGGCTCCACAGCAGCCTTGCCTACCACTGGATGCCCGATTTGTGAAGACCTTCCGGCCCGAGTTCCAATTCACTTGATTAAATATTAATTGTGCGGCATTTTTTAAGCAAACAATAACGTAAAGTTTCATAGCAGTAAAAATACTCTGAAGGACATCATCACGGAAGCAATGATCGCAATGGACAGAGTAGATAGGCTCTTGGCTAAAAGTCTCGGCTGCAGCAGATTGTTGAAGCTGACGGAAGTTAAATTGAATGTTTTTCAATTATGGTGTGTACAGGGTGCATACGGTATTTGCGGAGATGCATACGAGTATATGTGGCTATAACTTCCCGAAACTATTATTTTCCTTTTTGCTCTTTTTCAGATAAGACATGGATGACTACAACTTGACTCAAGAAATGAAGAGACATGCAGTTATGGCTGCTACATATATGTGAGAATTACATCGATTTAGAAATCTCTAATTTTCTTAAGTGTGCCCGTTCATTCATTCATAAGGTTCGCCGTGAATTGGTGGCATCAGAATCTGTTGCAAAACGCAAAGAATACGGGGGAACATTGTGACACTGTCCGATCTACAGATTTTATTCAACAAGAGCAAACGTTCATTGACGAGGATCCTCCAAAACCAAAGAAGGCTCTTGTGAAGGAACAGAATTTTTCTGAGGGTTTGCCGAGAAGACAGTTTATGTCGAAGCAAACATGAGAACACCAATTTATCCCATCAAAACGTCTTCCAAACAAAATTAAACGCCCTGAAGCGCCTAAGAGGTTATGGTTTTTTTCTGAGGAAAAAATTTTGAGCTAAAGTCTAATCGCAAAAATTACAAATGACTACGTTTCAATTCTGCAGAGGTTTCTGTTGTCATGCACACGAAGTTTCTAGCCACTGTTTTAGGTTTTAGGTGTTGTGGGCAACAAAGGACATACCATCTTATCATACTTCTTTACTCAAGGATTAAGAGTGAATTCTGCGGCATATGTCGAGAGTCTAGAAAGAGTAGCGACACAAGATTGGATGGCTGAAAATTTCCCTGGCCATATAATACTGAACTTAAGGGCTTCTACCTCCCCAGATCTTAATCTCCTGGATTACAAAGCATGAGGTGTAGTTGAGTGTGAAACCAATAAGCATCAACATAACACCCTTTCTTCTCTGAAGGCTGCATCTAATACAGTTATGTTCAATATGAATAAGAATCATTTGATTCGGCAAGCAATCGTTTTCGGACTCATATCGAGGAGGTTATTGCAGCTATTTGAGATTTAATTGAATGATTTCATAGTTAAATAATAAGTTAATGCTGTGTAAAAGCTTCGTGAGGTTTCATTAAATTTTATCTCTGGCTCTGGCTCTTGTGGGGGAGCCGCTGATCCACGGTTGGCCAATTCATCGGCAATTTCGTTTCCTTGAAAACTGGAGTGTCCTGAAACCCATATAAGTACAAGCCTGTTCTGTCTTGTGACAGAATTGTGCTTCTTCTTATATTTTTAAACAATCTGTGCGTTTGCTTCGCGTTCTCCAGTGCCTTCAGGTCTGATAAGTGCTGTGTATATCCATAGGACCACAGCAGGTTTCAGACCCCAGGTTTTACCAAAGGCTTTAGGACAAAACCTACTTAATTACTACTTATCAAGTTTTCATATAATAGGCTACAGACAGCACCACAGGGCATGGAAAGGTCCAAATCAGAAAAATCGTTTAACTCAGATAGTCAAAGGAGCACAATTCTACTATGGGTATTGTAAAATACGAAAAAAAGAAACACAAAGAAACTCCAGTTCACTTAGGATTCAGCAATATCGATCTCAGTATATTTCGGAGCTGAAATATTTACAGGAATACTTCAGGACGCTGTGGTAATAATTAAAAATATGCTGTAATGATTCACTATGAAAAATGTAGAGGAGAGGTTCATCATGCAATTGCAATTGTTCCCTTATCATTTAAATATGCCGCCGACTAGAAAGAGTGCTCTGGAAGGTTCTCTTTTGGTGTGAGAATGATGAGAATTTATTCCTGGTTACGCACTCAAACAATTTTAATGCCATTGTTTTTATTATTTTCATACTCCTTCGAGCACTTAAGGATGCAATATATATTTTCCAGACATTTCTATTTCTAACGTTTTTCCAGTTTCGTTGCAGATAGTCCTTTGAAAAGTCATCAGTGGTCTGCATCTTCTTCTCATTCTTTGAGGATTCCAAGGCAAGGCAGCATCCATCGTAAGGTTTTCGCAAGGTATGCCCTGTCTAGTCATATTTTCTCTTCTTTATTTCATTATTGATGCTTTTTTGGTGTGTAATTTTCCAGAGCTTCTCTTTTGTTATTATTATTGGCCACCATTAAGTTTCGGTTTCATACAACAGCATGGACTGGATGCACGCGTTAAAAATTTTCAACTTTGTGCATATTCTGATGCAGTTGGAGCTTCATATTCTTCGCAGCCTGCCAAATGCTTTGCGTGCTTTATTTATTCGGTTACA
Organism: Anastrepha fraterculus; assembly: GCA_037575425.1. NCBI lineage: Eukaryota > Metazoa > Arthropoda > Insecta > Diptera > Tephritidae > Anastrepha > Anastrepha fraterculus. The sequence continues at coordinate 100,642 of JAYXIM010012616.1, read as the reverse complement.
CTTTTCCTTTGTTACTTTTTGCTTGGTGTTACTTTTCTTACACCAGCATCTTTGGAGATGAAACTTCCTCATTAACAAGAACTTGCAACGTCAGCAATGCTTTCTGCTTCAATTGCAAAAAACGCGGTGTTGATCGTTTTCGATTTCGCCTTTTTAATATCTATTTTAAGTCCTACTTTTGCGGACTCATGCTCCAGCAAGCTTAATTTAGACTACATTGATATGTATGCGAGAGTAAAACTGTGTCATCTGCATACTCCAGATCTTCGAGACTAGTGTTCACTCTCCAGGGAACTCCGCGATTTTCAGAGTAGTAGTAAAGTAAGAGTAGTTCCCCTCAGATATAATACACTCGTGCCAACGTTTTTTCCAATTCTCGAAGCAGTTCTGATATGGACTTTTTGGTATGTCCTTGAACTCTCACTGTCCTTTCATGGGCCTCTTCAACCTTGGGAACAGGAAAAAGTCGCAGGGGGCCAAATCTGGTGAATCCGGTGTGGTTTTTGGTGAAATAATCTCTCTCAAGTAGAGATGAATCAGCAAGTGCATTGTGATGATGCAAGAGCTATGAATTTTTTTCACAATTCCGGGCGTTTTTTTCGTGTTGCTTCACGCGAACGGCGTATAATTTCAAGGTATGACTCCCTATTTACCGTACGACCTTGTGATAAGAACTTCTGAAGCACTACGTCATGGTGATCGAAGAAAACAGTGAGCAAAATCTTGACATTTGATCGAACTTGGCGTGCTTTTTTTGGTCTTGGCTCTCCTGAACTCCCCCATTGGGACGATTGGGATTTAGCTTCGATGCCATAACCATATAGCTATGACCCTGTTAAGCAAATCCGGATCATCGTTGACGTCATTCAAAAATTCCTGAGCGATGCTTGTTTTTGTTCAAAATTTAGCAATTTTGGAACGAACTTCACTGCCACATGCTTCATGACCCAACCGATATTCCGATATGCCGACATCCTCTGCAACTTCTCTAATTGTGATTCGACTATTCTCCATAACAATTTTCATCATTTTCTCAATATTTTCATCGATTTTTGATGTGCTGGGGCGTCCAGAGCGGGCGTTGTCATTCACATCTTCTCGCCCTTCTGTCAAAAGCTTGTGCCACTTGTAAACATCTTTTTGACTCAGAGTACTCTCACCGTATGCGACTGTCAACATGTCAAGGGTTTTTGAGCACTTAATTCCGTTTTTTTAAACAAAATTTTATGCAACTTCTTTGATCCATTTTTTTCGATAGCAGAAAATTGTCTAACATGCAAAGCACTTGTCTTATTTATGCCCTTAAACAAACAAACCAGCAAGCTATATTGCTAAAACCGTAATCATATAATATCTTCGAGACGAGTGCACCATCATAAAAATAATAACAATAGTTGAAAATCAAATGTACGTAGATGGCGAAAATTGAAAAATTCACCTTATTTTTTGAACACACCTCGTATAGGTAACTTCCCCATTGGGATGAAATATAATTTACTCCTCTAATTTAGAAAATTTATTGCATGCTGGAAGTAAAATGTTTGAGAAAACCAACACTAATTTTAAATTTACAATTCAGCAAAAATGTCTTGTTTTCGATACATCTTTAGACAGCAAAATGCTGTTAGCTGAAAGCGAATCGTTTCCCTTTAGGGCTAACAAAACACGCACGTAGTCAAGTATAAAACTGATATGTGGTTTTTATTTCCGCCTTGCCGCTGCTAGTCATATGCATTTCTAAACAACATTGCAAACAAGCAAACAAAAAAAGCCAAGCTCTGAGTGTATTACGACACTTGCCAAATTGGATTTGAAATGTGGCTACACACGATACTTCAACATTTTAGCCCAACCAACAAACTACTAAGAAGTAACACGGATGTGTTTGTGTGGGGGAATACAAAACAATTGCATAACAATTTACTTGAAATGCACATAATTCGGTCATCAGTCGGAAAACCAGTTTGGATAAGGATAATCTGACTTAGAAAGCAAGCAAGTGGTTTTCATACGATTGTGTTAGCTTTTCAATGTGATCGGATGTGTGTGCGAGTGGACAGCAGTTCTGTTGCGGCAATGGACAGTGCTAATGCACTAAGACATGAGTGACCACATATGGATCAGAATATTCCTGCGCATATGGTCCTTGCTGTTATCTTGAAAGTGTGATGAATGCAGCGGTTCGAACGCTCAAGTGCACATCTGTGCAATGCAGGTGAGTGTCGAATGAATAGACGAGTATATGTGCATACAATTTTACATATAATATGTATATGAGTAAGTACATGAATAAATTCTTAAGTGCATATATAAATATAGAAAAACAAAAACTTCAATGTGCACTTAAAGGAATAGATAAGGACGTTAGTAGTTTCGACTCGGTCGAAGTGTAAATAAATTTTACATAAAGTAATCGAAAACTAAAGTTTTTATTGCTATTGTTTGCCAGTTATTTTCAGCATGACTATATCCAGTCTGTGCGGTTCAGGAACCTTATCAGGTTATTGACATCTAAGCCAGACAGCTGTTCCAGGCTCTCGAACAGCGGTTTACCCAAGGTTAACATTCTGTCTTTCCATAGGGCAGGGAATTCGCAGAGGAAACGAAAGATTGTTTCCATTTTCTCCGGTTGTTTATAACTGTGACAGTGTGGTTTGTGAGGGATGCCCATTTTGGCTGCTTGTTCTCCCAAAAGCCAGTTATGACTGCCGTTAGTCTCCAAGCGTCCCGTCGTTTCAATCTTATTAATGCCGACGATTGCTTAAGGTTGTAGGTGGGCCATAACGTTTTGCTAATTTTGCATTTCGTCTGGTCGCTCCATCTACAATCAGCGATTCGGAGGTATTTTAGGGAAATTGCACTCTTGTCTGTACCTAATGGTGTGAATACCGATTCTGCAAGAGCGTTATTCATGGCAGATCCCCTTCTTGCCAGTTTATCCGCTTTTTCATTGCCTTCAATGCTCCGATGTCCCGGAACCCAGATTAAGGTAACTTTGTGATTTTCGCGCAAGGTGGTAAGGCTACTCCTGCTTTGTTCCACTACTTTAGAGGTTGTTGTAGCTGAACTCAGTGCCTGGATTGCAACTTGGCTATCCGAAAGAATAACGATATTGCCCTTAAAAGAGGGATCTGCGATTAGTAGCCTACTAGCTTCCCCAATTGAAAGTACTTCCGCCTGAAAGACACTGCAAGCATTAAGGAGGAGACGCACAGATCTTTCAATTTTAAGTCTATGAGAATATATGCCAGAGAGTAACAAAATTTCTACTGAATGTTACGGTCGGGACGATCTAGTCAGTCCTTTTCGAGGTATACTGGGTTTGTCGCAGTAATAGATTGGCATGGCCATGAGCTTTTTCCTTCCAGCGACCCGCTTCATTTAACCTAAATGCACTCATTGTTGCCATCTTCTTGATATGTAGATCTACCGGAATAACGTGTGTCAGAGGGTTCAGAGCCACCCTAGGACATGGTCTGATTGCACCGACTGTTATTGCACAGGAAAAAAAATTTATGTGACTATTAAATAAAAAACGCCTGTCAAAAATTGCACCTAAATCTTTTTCATTTTTAACAGATTGAAATACAATATTAGGAAGTATGAATGACAATAGTGATTTTGGAAAGAGTGGCATGAGAGCATTTCTGGATATTTAAAGAAGCCGCGATTTTTGACACCACATACCAAATTTGTGTATATCTGCTTGAAGTCTGAAAACGTAAGTTGTGTTTTTTTATAACTGAAAATATTTTTAAGTCGCATGCATATAGCATCGAGTTAGTAAATGAGAAGCAATTGTGCTAATGACTTTGATAAATAACACAGAGAGTAGTGGGCCTAAAACCCTTGCATGTTGCACTGCTGAGCAGGCAATGAATGTTTCAGAGGAAACACCATCAATTGTGACCACACAACACCTTCCGCATAAATAGGATTCTACCCACTGCAGGAAAACAGCGTGAAATCCAAAATAATTTTAATAATAATAATTGCTGGTTGGTTGGTAGAGGTGCTGTCTGAGTGACAACCCCCAGACTCCATTAGTACAAAAGGTACCACTTTGGTACACCACTAATTGAACCACTGCCGTTATTTAGTCAAACCATCTTGATTTGATTATAAATCTGCCTAAGACATATATTTTCATTCCTGAAATTTCTACCAAGTTGTTCCTTGATAATTTCCCCAGCATTATAGGTCGTAGAACACCCAGTCTTGGACACTCCTACATATTGTGGTAGACTGCCTCCCTAGAATCTTCTTGATTGCAGCTTCTACATCTATCGTCTCAGATAGGCCAATGACCGGTTATTGTTGACATAATTCTAAAGATGTCTGTTCTTGGCTTTCTTAACAGCTCATCAATTCTTTTGTAGTCTGGCCTCGTTTCCTTCGCTATTTTGCAGGTATCGGTATCCGAGAACAGCCTACTTCCTTTTCTAGACGCTTCGGGGCAGCCCACTGCTACCACTTCGGATACTCAAGAGGAAGCCTCCTGTATTGTCAGCTCAGCAGCTTTCTCATTGCCTTCTATGTTTCCATGGCCAGGTACCCAGATGAGAGTGATGTCTGTTGTGTATGCTAAGGCATTTCATTCTTCATTATCTAACGATTTTTGAATTGGTTGCTGGTGACTTTATAGCTAAGATCGCCGCTTTATTAACTGAAAAATACGTGTTTCCTCTCGTTGTTGTGGATGATTTCTGATTATCCTGCAAACTTCCCTTATCCCGAGAACCTTTGCTTGAAAGATACTATTCCAATTCCCCAGGCGAAAGGACTTAGAAGCTTCGTCCTACCTAGAACTAGAACGTAAAGAGATCTACCTGAAATGCTAATCGACCAGGCAAGACCACTATTTTTCTTATCAGTGATATTCTGTATTAAATGACTGGAACCACACTCCGAATCAGTCAAAAAGGTATAGAGAACAAAACTTCTTTTTCTCTGGAGAAGACCACTTGAAGCCAACAATTACTTACACGACGCTGGTAGAGTGACCAAAGGCCTTGGAATTGTGAAAGTGGATGCTGGTTTTCTTCAAGTCAACCTATCTGAAACTACCCTTTTAAACGTTGCTCTGGTTAATGTACTCGTACAGGCATGTTGAGTGATCTTATAGCATGTAAGTCTTTCAGCCCATGTATTAAAAGGCAAAAAAGAAGCAATTCACATTGATCAACGCACAGGCAAAGAGACCAATCAATGCACTGAATAATTCGAGATTCAAGCCACCACGTATGTAGTTTTCGATGCGTCATGTATTCTTCTGAGTGTTCTCTACTTGGCAGAAAACTTTATATTTCACTCATTTTCATGAAGGGTATCAACACGCATGCTCTTGTTGACCATCACTGGTTGCATAATCGCATTTGCTTCATCATCCTTTGTACGAGTATTGGTGCAATATTTCAGGTGGCATGTGTCCTATGTCTTCCTATTAAGTGTTGTTTCTGAAACTGACAGATAATCGACAATTCATTCGGTGCAACTGTCGGTTTTGCGAGCAGTGTGTCTATCACAACCGCCAGCAGCATGATGAAGTCGACAAATGCATTGTGGTAAGAAAATCGGATTTGAATTTGTGCATGTGGCACACAATTTTTTATTGCAAAGGGTATTTCAAAAGGCGCGCTTAAATGTTGTTTTAAAATAAAACTTGTAAAAATTTAGATCATTTCGGTTTTCAATATTTTTATTCAAAATACTTAATATGTGAAAACCGACACAATTTAAATGCCATCCATAAGCACGTCTACAGGCAGTATTGCGATAATTAAAATTTTCAAAGACACGCTCACACATTATTGCATTGAGTTCAGTAGTCTCGATACGAATTTTGTGTTTCAGCTCTGGAATCGTACACTGATTGCAAGCATGACGCCTATCGATATATGAGCGGAAGAGTAAGTGAGCGTAAAGCAAACATGGAAAGATAGTTAAATCGAAGCTATAGTGAGCTTAACTTCCAGCTAACACAATTCCTGACAGGTCATGGTTGCTATTAGACCAGTACCTACGCTTTGGCGTATATGTGAAGAGGAATTGACGTACAACCTATTACTTAACAATCTCTCGATGATTTAGTAAGGCACTCGACGGTAGAACCGTGAGGGGATCGGTACATTGACGGTAAGAAGTTTAGTTCGGGTCAAAATCTAGCACTGACGGAGTAAAGGCTTTCGATGCTTCTCCCAAAAGAAAAAACTCTGGAATTGTTATTGGCTTATACACAGAGATTTTCCTTGTCAAAAAACCCACAAAGAGAAGTCTATTGGAGTTAGATCGCATGATCTGGTAGCCAGTTATGTCACCATTACGCGAAATTATTCGATGGGTAAACTTAGATCGCAATAATGCAATGTTTTCCTGTGTTGTGTGACTTGTGGCTTCATCCTGTTGTAAATAAAGTTCGTCTATGTTTACTCCTTCAAGCTCACGCCGCAATAAATCATTCAATCAGTTCGGTTAGTTTAGGTTATAGTGGTAGTCGGTCTGTGCGACCAACTCCCTTACAGGTCCGTTGTGATACCACTGTGCTGTACGGAAACCTCATTTAATTTTCTTCGTGGAACCATTTTGTGGCTCTTCTGAAGCTCAGGATTGGTCCCATCCCAACGTCAGACAGCTTCGTAAGAGAATTGAATACGTTTTACCTAGACACCCTGCTCTGAATTTAGCTAGGGCTGGACAATTGTAAAGGAAGTGCTCAACTGTTTCTTCCTCCTGCTCAGATCTACAGCTTCAAGAATATCCATGGAAGAAAACTTCTAGTATCGAGGAATGCCTGCCAAATAGCCAATGACCGGTTACGCAAGCCACGACTTTCGAGATATCCGCTCTTGAAAGGCTAAGCAGTTGCTTTGTTGTTCTCTTATTTATTTGCGATCATTTAGTGTCTTGGCCTCTTGGATACTGTTATCCTTAATCATTAATTTGCTCGTGGCCATAGGTGTGTCAGTGGTACTTCTATCAGTGAGTAGTTGAAGAGTAGTACCTTTACTAGCCAGCTCGTCGGCTTTACAATTCTCCTCATTAATATGTCTGTGCCCCGGAGCCCAAAAAAAAGCTGACCTTGAATCCAAATAAAGCTGACTTTGAATACGACGCTAATATCATTTAGGGCTGCTCAGCATACCTGTGCAACCTTTAACCTTAGTGTAGTCGCATTCATTGATTTAGTGGCTGCCTGGCTATCCGAGAATATATTTATAGTAGTTTTGGTTACAGCTTGAGTATTTAGATATGTGCCTCTTCTTTTATGGCTAGAACCTCTACCTGATAGACGCTGCATTAGTCTGGTAGTCGCACGGATAGTTCCAGTCATAATTCCTTCGAAAATACTCCAAAGCCAACCTTGTCGTCTAGCTTGGAACCATCTGTATAAAAATTTAATTCCCCCGTTCTCCATAGCTTTGGTGGCTGCCACCTCCTTCTTGACGGTTTAGTCGTCTTAAGGAGCCTGTCGAAGACGACTCTAGGAATAGATTAGTCTATTTCTTGTTTATTTATTTATTACTTTTTTATTACTATTCAATCAGTTGTCTATAGTTCTTTCATTTTCATCTTCGAAGATAAAGCGAGTCAATTATTCTACCAGCCAAAAAACCACACCAAAACACAAATCACATTTTAGTGATATAATGACTATTCTGAGGATTATCTTCTCTATAGTTTTTTAAATTTTTTTCACCAACGATTGAATTCTTGACTCATTCGGATGATTATTTCCCCAAAACAAAAAAAAAAAAAAACAAACTGACATCTAGGCGAAAGACCCTTTACTAGCAAAAGTATGCAAATATTCTTGACTTTATGCTTGACATATTTATTTATTTGTGGGAAATGCAGCTTGCTGGCAGATAAATTTATCTACTCGTATTTGCGAACATATATTAATATAAATATCTAAACATGCAAGTATTTGCTAACTTATAACGAAATAAATTACAAATTTTAATTGAATTATAAATCATCCTGAAGTTGGCTTTTAATTAAAGATGTGTACGATTAAATAACAAGTTAAATGGTGTAGAAATGCATGTTTCATAGAAGCATTCTAACCCACTTTGAATTCCATCAAGTTCGCGCTTTATGTTTTGTGGGCTGCTTTTGATGGTCAAGCGGATGATCGCAAAATAAATTGGTAGTTCACTAGTCCAGCGGTGGTGGGATACATTTGAAAAGAGTAGAATGACAGGTCTTTTTTTTTGTTTTTTTTTGTTTTTTTTTTGTCGAAACCGACTAGCAAGTACAGCACTCAGACACAATTAAGTTCATTGTACTGCACTCGGGTTCTCTTCTTAATTTAAATTTTCTAAAAATCTACTCGGCCTCCGAAGAAATCTGAGTAGATCTTGTGGTGCCAAGGAGCCAAGGTGGTCGCTTCTTAACACATCAGTGCCAAAGACCTCAAGCCTAGTTCGAGTGAAGGCAGGTATAATAACCCATTCCGTAAGTAAGAAGACTATTACATCACTGCCACAAAATCTCATCGATAACAGTGAGCGAGTGCAGCTCGAAATGCTAACCCTATACAACACACACATAGTGTTAGTGCCAAGCCATAGAGATTTGCGGAGCGAAGAAATTGTAAAAAAAAAACTCCATGCCTAACATTTGTAGCTCTCATAATTCATGACTTTTACCAAATTCCTCTAAGCATTTGCTTAGAGCTTGACGAAAATAAGCAGGCAAACAAAAGATGATCAGCAGAATCTACTTATAAAGGGTAATCAAATTCGAGGTATTTTTTCAACAGATCATGCGTGACTACTGTTGAACTAAATACATTTTTTTTTTGTGAAACGCGCTCTCAGGTCAATTTATGGTGCACATAATCGTCCTACCGTACGCACTATGCGACAAACCGTCGGCAAAATTGAGAATAATTTTACATTATTGGATGATGCTCGACCGATTAAATAAGCCGAATAGTGCGGCTGTAAATAAGAGTTTTGCCGAAGACCCGGAAGAATTGATACTGCGCCAATCTCAACAACTTGGCCTATCTTATGGCACTACTTGGGCGATTTTACGCAAAGATCTTGATTTGCTAGTACAAAATTTGAATACGACCCCTCCTTCAAAGCGTCATAACTTCAGACGTTGGGCTCTTGAAAAACTCGCCGAAGAACTGCATTCTGGAGCTCGAATATCATTCAACGATGAGGCCCGTTTTTTGCTTATTTGCTATCACAGTGAAGGGTTAAAGAGCAATCCGAAAGCCATTCTAGAGCAGGCATTACATTCATTGAAAACAACCGTTTGCTGCGACCTATGGGCTGCAGGAATCATCGACCCATATTTCTGCATGACGCCGAATAAATCTAAAGCCGCCATTGGCCTGCTCTTTCGAGTGTAAAAAGGCCCTCATTCTCATCCTTGACTCTAATAAGGATAGAGGAATGCAGCCACAATTACTTACTGAAATACCGTATTTTTATCCTTTTGAAGACTTAGCGTTACATTGGGTTTAGGTCATTTTCATCCCTATATGAAGAGCAAAAAGCTTATCGAGGTTTGTTGAAATATCTAAACTTTTTCTCAAGTTATTCGATGAAATCAGCGAGAGCGAAGGAAATCAAATTTTTAGAAAGCGTGCGTGGTTTTTGATCGATATCAATCGTTTGTAAGGTTGCACAGGCTTTCTCAAAAGTAGATGACTTGTCAGCGTGTTATTTTCTTACATCAAATAAAATAGTCTGTATATCAACACTCTATACATTTTAATTAAAAATTTGTAATCTTTTCCCTTCATTTCTAATTCACTCACCTGATAGAAGCTGTAGTTATTCGCGATCGCATCACCATGCGCTCGTTGATGTTGGTACCAAGAGTAAGCACGTTTCGCCGGCGAGATGAGGATCGATACGATTTTCGCATGTGGCAGGAGCGCATGTGCACGTTTCGGTACCGCCTCACCATCGAAATAAGTAGCACTTTTCTCGAACATGTAGTGAGGTGTGGTAGTCGCGGTGGTATTTGGCTCGGTCGGGAAGAAATCCATGTACCAATCCAAACCACGATAGTAATTATTGCCGTTGAAGAATTGTATTTCTTCGTAGGTATCGGGGCTTGGTATGTTACTTGTGATGCTTGAGTGCATGGAGAGGAATGTGTAGAGGGCCGTGGTGCCCGTCTTCTGTGGACCAATCACTAGAAATTTTGGTAGCGATTCACAGTTTTTTGTTTTCGACCAGATTTTCTTATGGCGTGGATCATCACATGGATTGCCCCAAATGGGATCAACCTCTTCGGGATGAAGACGAAAGTACATTTCTGCTAGTTGAATAGGCGGCGCCGAGCCCAATTTCAAATTAGTCCAACACTGCAGGAACTTTATCACCGATTGAAACGTATACAATGCCAGCCGATCTGAGCCATAGTTGGACATATGCGTCATGAAGATATTGATAGGATTATAAACTAATGTCTGAAAGAGTTCACCACCTTGTATCGATTCATCGAGCTTATCGCGGCCGCCGGGATAGCGATCGATATACATGGTGTGCGTGAAAAGGCCGCACGTCTGTCGTGGCAACACCATAATGTTGCGATGTATAAAGCCTCGTCGCAATCGAGCAGGTCGCAAATGTGGATACTCCTCGGTGGAGGTGACCTTTACATCCCATATTTTCTTCCAGGCTACATAGAGTATCTCATGCGCTGGGTAAACACCTGAATGGTGCGGCGATATGGAGTAACCAGAGTCAGTGGGAATGTTGTGTTCCTTCGCAAACGCATAATTCAGTTGCATCTCAGACATTAGCAATGTTAGATTGTCATACAGATGTGGCTGCTGGTGCTTCCACATGTGTGAAAACCAGTTGAACTCTTGCACATTGCGCAACAAATAATCATCACCCAAATTCTCTTCTCGTGTGCCATGATGATAGTATTTGCCTGAGAAACCCAAATTGAAGCGGAAACCTGGCACCATTCCTGCTATAATTCGTTGTGTGGCTATCAGCGCCTGCACATCATCCGGCCGCAGTCGTGTGCCCCTTTCACCAACGAAAATATCATCAATATCCACTAATATCATACGATCCAGACTCAAACTCAACTGACCGTGGCTCAGATAAGACAAGGCATCCAAAAACAGTAAGCGATGCAGCCAAAAGCGCAAACTGCTGCCAAATATAACTCGCTGAATACCATCGAAGTGGCCGTGATCTTGCAACACGGTTGTTAGCGGCAATTGCACTTGTCCACCACTGTCCGAGGGGTAGTCCTGCGTGTTGCGTTGAGCCCACTCAACTGGTTCATAAGTGGAGTGATTATGCTGAAAAACAGCCCAGTCGTCTCCGGGCAAAACGCCCCAAGCTGTTTCGCCGGCTCGTGTCAACCGCAATACTGGCGAAGCTGGATTGAGACTCGCGTCACGTAAACGCAAATTTGTATGAACGAAGAGTGGGAAACCGCGCAGTTGTGCCGCAACCAAAGTCTCTTCGCTCGGACTAACAAAACCCACTATGCCTACTGAGTACTCACGACAGTATTTATCTAACAGCTCACGATTCCATTTGTCCATATTCAAATACTTGTCTAGATTTTCGAAAACGATGACGCCATAGCGACCTTTGTCGAGATTCGTTAACACTGGAAGACTTTTGCCAGCCACTTCGATTTTGTACCTGTAAAGATTAAACCGGAAAATGCAGTTAGTTTTGTAAAATAAAAATAAAAATATATGAATACTGACAATGGAAAATGGGTGCGAAATGTTCAGTTTGTTATCATTATCGATTTATTTTTTGGAAAGATTAACGATATATGAAAATTAGCCTAGGAATAATTGAAAAATATGGAGTTTTCATAAATTTTTTGCTGGCGCAGCACTGATTAGACACATACATATTTTAAAGGCAACCTATTGAAAGGTTAAAAAATGTCAAAAAATCGTGTAACTTACTTATGTGTATAATATTTGGTCAAAAAGAATTTTAAGGAAAGTTCGGATTTTTTGAACCAAAACTTAACTGAGCTTTTGTGGCCGAACCCGAGGACCGGTTGTTTTTAAATAGAGTTGCACAGACAACGCTTCAGTGACGTCATCCACTGCTATATACATATCGACGCCATAATGTGGCACTATAGCCTCAAGGGTTTGAAAAAGAGGTAAATATTCTATATTTTAATTCGTACCTACCCTTTTTATTATCTTAACTAGAAATTACAATAAATTAAAAGTTTTATTGTTTCCAATGTGAATGAAATAAAAGTTGCTTTAAATTTACTTTAAAGAAATTGGCGAAGCATAAACTGTGCCTTCTTTCAAAGCAAAGTGAAAACATTGACACTGGGACAGTTAGCCGAATCTGGTGGCAACTCCAAGTTAAGTTTTGGGTAAATTCACACAATACGAAATTCAGAGATTTTTCCTCAACATTATGAATTAAGGGTTGGAATGATTTGATTTAATCAATGAACATAAACGAGCAACTTAATCAAATAACTGACAATTCCTTATTGCCATCTTTGGTCGAAGTAAATGCGCTTTCGGTGTGCCCAAAGTCGAGTGCAAATCAAATAAAAGCCAATCAAACGTTTGACGCGTTCTTATAACCTGGAGAAGGCAACATCCAAAATATGATGGACGAACGATATTTTAAATGCATGTCTGTTGTAGTGATTAGCCTGCCGCTATCAGTCCTAAGTAGTGGGAATGCCCACCTGTCGTTGCTTAGGAACAACGTTTTCTGACTACTTGAAGCGCCATCTGTTTGTCACATTTTTCTACCAGAAGGATCACACAGATGGTTGAAGAATTCACTAAAGTGGTGTGCGTGGTCTACTACCGCGGCTGCCCGCTTCCTCTTGCTAGCGCCACTGTTGCAATGTGTAACTGTGTGCTTTTCTTTGTTTTTGCTTGTTTTAGTAGCCACAATGCAAATAATGCGCTGACTATTATTGTGCGGGAGTAAGGATGGAAGGTATAAGTTTTTGGGTTTGAGGAATGAGATTTTTTTTTTTTTTAGAAACAGGGAAAGTGGGTAAATTTGGAAAAGTGCGAGGACCGTGCTTTACGTGGGATTCGAAGCCACAACCTCTGGAAGGGCAGGCTAGTGCATTTACGCTAGACTACCGACCGAGAAATATACGAAACATTTTGGTACTGCTTATTTTTTATATTTTTTAATTCAGCAATAATATTATTTGTAATTCCAGCTCTCTTTGAATCCATGCATGAAAAAAAAACAAAAATGTTCATTGATTGTTTTCATTAGGACTTAACGTCACAGAACGAAGAATAGTAGACATTTGATCTATGCGCGATATTGCATAATATAATATCTGCTCTCCACACCAACACTTATTATAAATACCTCCACACATCAGGACAGACGTTCCATTCGTTCATTATTTGAAGCTCATTGTGTCTGTTTGCCGCCCTCCACAATGCATCGCCCTTAAGCAATTGCCTCTTCAGCCTCGTGCTTGCAGGCCACCGGCGGTCAGTTATAAATCCAGATATTTCTGGTATATCTAATTTTCGTGGAGCATTAACGAAACAAAAAATAAGTGATTGACAGGCTAGTTTTATACTACTAAATACCAATTTTGTTGCCAGAAAATATCGCATCATCATAGTAGATACCTTCTTAAGACCGAGGAAAATGTGGCTGTCCAAAATGAGCTGTTCTAGATTGCGATTAATGTTTTCATAGCCTGTCGATTGTCCGTCGAACCCTGCGAGTGGTTTGGGTTTTGCTGGATATCGTCTTTAAGCTCACGGTGTACAGGGCAGATGGGTGTTAATAAAATTAAATTCTGACTATTAAGCAGATTAAACATAGAACAAATGGCCGCTATAAAAATCAGCTCGACGCGATAGCAAGAATCTCTTCCGATGTCCACTTAAACCAACCCATGCGTTCGAAACATTTCATTTCCGGTATCTATCGCTGGAAATCTTAGACCACCGGTTTAGTCAGAAGGTTTAGTAAAGCTGTTACAACAACAAACCGTCAGGTGGAAAAATATTAAGTACAAACAGTTTCGTATGTAAGTAAGTAAGAAGAATCGATCACTTCGGTGGCAGCAGGTACATGTCTTTGACTTACATTGAACCTCCGTTGCGCACCCGGGACTGGCCCGACTGGCTTTTTCGACTTTGAACGTGCATTTAATATATCTCTATTCTAGCTAACGACGTAGCTCCCTAAAATTTAATTTTGTTTTCTATTTATTGATATAACCTTTTAAAAAGGATTCTCTAATAGGACAAAATAGGCCAGATTCGGGTGCTCAACCGAAGGTTTTAAAAAAGGTGTGAAACGGGGGGTTAAGAAAACGACAAATAACGATTTTGGTAATTTCTTCCTCCATTATTATGCTAAAATACTACGCTTACACATACATAAAGCACACTAATTTCAGTTATAACGGAATATGACATACATACAATTAACAGGCAGACGCTCAGAGGATGGGTGTGCAAGCACCTGACTTCTGCAGGAGCTGTCTAAATGAGGAAGAGGAATGCCACTTCCTGTGTCATTGCTGTGCTCTATCCAGACGTAGATTTACTATTTTAGGTAGATAATTTTTTAATAAATTAGCGGATCTCAGTACTGTGAAAATGGGGGACCTTCTATAATGTTGAAAAGTACACACTGGTTTTAGGAGAGATGAGGACAAGCGCACCATGCGGCATCACAATGGGCTATGTGCTACTTCAAGCTAACCTACACCGCAATTTGTAATGCTGATGTTTTAGTCGTCCTGAGTTATAAGACAAGAGTTGAAATTTAAATTTGAATTGGTCGAGCCAAGGAGCATCAAGAGATTTGGTGGTTCCTAAAACACTCAGGCCGAAAAGCCCATGGTATTTAGTACAAGACAAGAGTTAGGTAGGTACGTAGGTTAGATGGCAAGAGTACCCCAGGTACACTACAAGTAACACTTACGCGCCGTTTTGATACCATAATGTGGACCACTACCTGTGAAAGGATTAGGTTAGGTTAGGTTATGGTGGTAGTCGGTCTGCACGACCAACTCATTTAGACCTTACAGGTCCGTTGTGATACCACTGTGCTACACGGGAACCTCATTTATCTTCCTTCGTGGAACCATTTCGTGGCTCTTATGAAGCGTAGTATTGATGCCAACCCCACGCCAGACAGTTCTGTAAGAGAATTAAAAAAGTATTTACCTAGACAACCTGCTCTGATTTTAGCTAGGGCTGGACAATTGCAAAGGAAGTGCTCAACTGTTTCTTCCTCTTCCTCATCTCTGCAGCTTCTGCAATATTCATGGGAGAAAACTCCTAGTCTCGAGGAATGCCTGCCAAATAGCCAATGACCGGTTAAACAAGCCACGACCTTCGAGATATTGTCTCTTGAGAGACTAAGCAGTTCCTTTGTTCTTTTCTTGTTTATTTGCGGCCATAGTAGCCAAGCTGTTAGACACGTATCTTCATTTCTCCATGACCTATTGGCCTCTTGGATAAAGTGGTTTTTTATTATTAGTTTACTCGTGGCCATGGGTATTCCAATGGCACCTTTATCACTCAGCAGTTGGAGAGCGGTACCCTTTCTGGCTAGCTCATCTGCTTTACAGTTTCCCTCAATATCTCTATGTCCCGGAACCCAAATAAGGCTGACCTTGAATACGTCACTAATATCATTTAGAGCTGCCCGGCATTCCTGTGCAACCTTCGATCTTAGTAAAGCCGCATTCATTGATTTGATGGCCGCCTGGCTATCCGAGAATATATTTATAGTCGTTTTTGTTACGGCGTGCGTATTTAGGTATGTAGCCACTTCTTTTATAGCTAGTACCTCTGCCTGATAGACGCTGCAGTAGTCTGGTAGTCGAACGGATAGTTCCAGTCCTAATTCCTTCGAGAAAACTCCGTAGCCAACCTTATCGTCTAGCTTGGAGCCATCTGTATAAAAGTTTAATTCTCCCCTTCTCCATGGCCTTGTTGTATGCCACTCCCTTCTTGACGGTATACTCGTCTTGAAGAGCCTTTCGAAGGTGAGTCTAGGGATACAGTAGTCTATTTCTTGTTTATGACTATTCAGAGAGTGCAAAATGGAAGCGTGGCCAAAGCACCGGTCTTTCCATAGCGCCATACTTTTTAGTCTGAGCGCCGAGGCGGCGGCCACGTGTTTTCCTACCAGATTTAGGGCAGGTAAGTTGATTAGCACTTCCAGCGCTTTGTTTGGAGTAGTCCTTAGAGCGCCAGAGATGAATAAAAAAGCTTTGGACCTTACTCATGATTTTAGCGTAAGTCGCCTTTTGAGCAGATGGCCACCATACAAGTATTCCGTACATTAAGATTGGCCTAACTGCCGAAGTATAGAGCCAGTGCGTAATACGGGATGTTAGTCCCCATTTGATACCGACCGCTTTTTTGCAAGTGTATAATGCAACGTTGGCCTTCTTTACTTTTTCCTCAATATTAGATTTCCACGTGAGTTTCCTGTCTAATATGAGTCCTAGGTACTTGACATCCTCTTTCAAAGGAATCTCCACACCCTTAAAAATTAGCGGGGAGGTTATAGGGAGCCTATGTTTCTTTGTAAAGAGAATTATTTGAGTTTTGAGGGGTTTATATCGAGTACCCTGCTCTCAGGCCAGCTTCTAAGCGTGGCCATGTTAGAGCGCAGAATATCCATAAGGGTATTAGGATATTTGCCTTTAACGGCGATTGCTACGTCATCTGCGTAAGCTGTGACGTGGCAACCCCCTCTTTCCAGGGTCAGTAACAGGGAGTTTACTGCCAAAATCCAAAGAAGAGGGGAGAGAACTCCACCTTGCGGTGTGCCTCTGCAGACCTGTCTGCTTAGAGTAGTGCTTCCTAATTTAGCCGTTACCTTTCTTTTGATGAGTATATCTTTTATCAGGGCTACGACATGTGGTTCAACTCCAAAATCTTCTAATGAATCTACTATAGCGTTTGCATTTATATTGTTGAAGGCGCCTTCTATGTCTACGAAAGCAACCAATGCAAACTCTTTGTCTGATAAGCTTTTTTCCACCAACCCGACGAGTGAGTGTAAGGCGGTTTCTGTGGACTTCCCTTTAGTATAGGCATGTTGCGCCGAAGAGAGCCTATTTAAAGGCACGACACCCCGTATGTATTCATCTATTATTCTCTCCAGGATCTTGAGAAGAAAAGACGTTAGACTAATGGGTCTGAAGTCTTTAGGGTTAGTGTGTGAGGACCTACCTGCCTTGGGAATGAAGGAGACTTTTGCCTCCCTCCATCCTAGCGGAATGTAGCCCATGTTAAGACAACTTCTAATGACAATTTTGATAAATGGTAGTACAATGCCCCGTGATTGCTGCAGTTCAGCGGGGTAGATACCGTCCATTCCTGGCGATTTATAAGGACCAAAAGTATTAATAGCCCATTCGATTTTTGAGTGTGTAACTAAGAGATTTCCTAGGTCGGATTGCCTTTCATTATTGGCGGAATGGTTTTGTTCCACCGGCGTGTTACCTGGAAAGTATGTGTCTAGGAGAAGACCTAACGATTCCTCACTTGACGTAGTCCATGTATTCCCTTGACTTTGTAGGTAGCCTAGGTTGCATGGCGTCTTTGAGAGAATTTTTCTTAATCTGGCCGCTTCTGAAGTCTCTTCAATTTCTTTGCAATACTTTTGCCATGATTCACGCTGCGCAGCTCTAACTGCTTTTTTGTAGTTTTTCAATTCAGCCTTATAGGCTTGCCAGTCCTCTGACCTTCTCGTGGCCTTGGCCAGATTAAATAGTTTTTTATGGGATTCTCGTAGTGAGGTTAGCTGCTTGGACCACCAGGGTGGTTTAGACTTCCTTCTGGG
The DNA here is from genome assembly GCA_037575425.1 of Anastrepha fraterculus. Lineage (NCBI taxonomy): Eukaryota > Metazoa > Arthropoda > Insecta > Diptera > Tephritidae > Anastrepha > Anastrepha fraterculus. Next base: position 82,841 of record JAYXIM010012616.1, on the reverse strand, counting down.
TCGGACAACCGGACAGCTGGCTGCTAACGAGCTATTCATTGCTTTAGTTACCTGATTAACCAGTTTATCCAACTCCCCACGAGTAGTGGGGTTTTTGGGGGCTTTCTTTGGCAGTAAAGCTCTTAATTTGTAAACTCCCCAGTCAGTTTTCCGTATATTCCTGAACTGGCTAACTTGGGGAGACCTAGTGTCGATTTCGAATTCAATATACCGATGGTCTGAGAACGAATTTTCGTTTGAAACTCGCCATCTTTTAATGTGATTAGAGAACATGTCGGAAGCCAGGGTGATGTCCAAAACTTCCTCTCTGTTCATAGTTGTGAAAGGATTAAGGGAGGAGATAAAATTCCCTACAGCCATCCAGTTCTGTGGATGTAGTGGAGGAGAGGAAAGGGATCTAGGCTAGAGAATTTTTTCAAGCTATCCCCAAAGGGCACGCTAAGGAATCTCAAGTGCTCAGCCGTCAGAGCCGGACATTTGCAGAGAAAGTCTCTTTCTCTGCAGGATTTCCCCAGCTTCTTCAATAGGAGTTGTACGGAATTCCAAGCTTTTCCGCATGAGTACCGATCACCCGGTTCGAAAAAGACAAGAGTTACTCAGAGGGGAATTTGGAAATTGGATTTTAACAATTTTAAAGTAAATGCTGTAATGCTTTAACATACGTTTCAGAAGCACAATAAAGTACATATTAATTTCTTCAATTATTACTTTTTACCTTTTTATTTCGAAGACTGGGTTTTATAATCATTTTAATTTAAAAAAGTGAATCATTTAAAGTTTCTATCCTTTGTAATTTTTAAAGATTACATACTTCTGGAAATTTTCAAAAAATCGATTTTTTTTTCGATATTTCGAAAGTATAGTATCTTAAGAATATACTGTGAAATTTTCATGCGGAACTTCTCAATGTTATAGCTTCTAACGCCCATTAACTATATAGAGAACAGTTCGCGCGCTCCTGTACCTCAAACTTTAGACTCGTGTTTCTCGAAACTACTTTTTCCGGCTCGGTCTGCATGATAACTCATACAGTTTTTAATATTTTTTGATGCGGTTTTTTTTGTTTTTAAATATTCAAAACTGTTTTCTCTCTAGATTTGATTTTTGATATTTTTATTAAAATATTTTATAAACATTTTTATTATTTTTGACGTAAAACGTAACTTTTTTAAAATGCCGTAAATTGCAAAATTTTTCGGTATTCAAAATATTTTACAAGAATTTTTTTACTTTTTACAGATCCATCAACAATTCAAGGAGAAATGTTTTAGACCGTGGAGCAACTTTTTTCATTGTACTTTGAGCTACGAGATTTTTTACCTACTCATTTTTGTAAGGAAAAATTAAAATAAATGTTTTTATAAAGTTTAAGTATGAATAAACAATATACACAATTTTTTTATATTTATTTCTATTGTTATCCCTTCTCAAAACAGTTTTTCTTTTAGCACATCTCTGGCCTTGTTGGACATATGAAACCCCTTAAATATATGAATTCAAGTGACACCTTACAATATTTCCTCTCTTTATCATGTTGACAACTCTATTAAAATTCATAAAGTAAACTTTTAAAATAGTTAAAATTACAATTTCCGCCATAATTGCAACGGACGCCGGAAGCACACGGCGAACGAGCCAGCGTAATGGGTTGACGGAACAATGCACATACCACTGGCTAAGGTTAGTTTTGGTTGTTCCTTTTTTTTTTTTGAAAATTTGAAGTCATTAACAGCTGGCGGTGACTTAATTTGCATTTGTCATCAGCACCAACGCCATCATCAACAAAATGTTTGACTCCATTTCCCACAAGTAATTAAGAAGTTGCGTAAATCTAACACAAACTGCTACGTACCAGTAAAACGAGAGAGAAAGTGGGAGAGTTCACGTGCGAGTATGTGGGTGTGGAGGGAAATTTGCCTGTATTTGCTAACTTTCACATCTTTCTTTGCTGCTCACTCGAACACCCGCAACGGCACCTATGCTTCTGGAATGCGCCTTAAGGAAATGCAGGATAGGCAGGTGAAATAAGTATATTATGCGAAGTGGTTATTTTTGGATTTTTTTTTTCTCTAAAAAAGCTCATCAGTTCTAAGGCGAATAAATAGCAGAAATAAGGCCAAAACGCCCTGTACCTGATCCAATGTACCTGATCCTTTGGACCTGCTGATAGATAAGATGGGCGTCGAAAATTGAGAGGTTAAGCGATCTCGCTAGGTTTAGTTAAGTTTACAAAACAAAAAACAACAATCAACCTTGATATCGAATCGTTAATTGGAATCGCTTGACTGGGCAGATTTGATGAATTCCTTACATTGCCATGACATTAAATTATCATTAACTGAGGTCTCAGCAGAACTTTCTGAATAGAGTCAAATTTAATTCAAATAATAAAAGTATACAATCAGTTTCTATATTGATAGAATAATGTCTCAACCTGAAAAACTTCACTGAACCAAGCGCCACATAATGCACGGAGTGAAATGTCCATCAAAAATCACTTGGAAGTGGATACCTCCAAAAGGAAAAACATTTTTGCTGTTTGAAAATAAAAAGAAATCATTAGGTGCCGAATCAGGGCTGCAAGGCAGATGACCAATTACTTAGATCTTTTGAGTGCTCAAAAACTCTCTTGTGTGAGCCGATAGGTGAGAGCCCGCATTAACTTGGTGAAGGATGATTCATCTGCGGCAGTTACTTTTTCTTAATTCTACGAAAACTTCTGGCAAACAAATATTTGAGGATCACTCAAAATTGACTATCTTAAGTTTCACTAGTGGTACAGTTGCGATATTACCAGACTTTCCGAAAAAACAGGCGACCATTTGCCTTGAGATGCTTCTTTTGCGAACACCTTTTGTTGGATTAAGCACATCTTAGAACAGTCATACTACCGATTGCTGTTTTATTTCCGGTGCTTACGCGTAGATACCTCACCGATTACGATGCCATAGGTTAGGTTTTATTCTCCCTATCTCTCTTAAAGCCAGTGAGTGCTTGGCAAAAATTTTAGAATATCCCTGATTTCTGTGGAACTAAGATCTTCCCATTAACTAAAAAATTGTCTATCTAGAATAATAAACCTACGTTCGGATAGGGCAGGACAATGGCACAGAAGGTGCGTGGTCGTCTCTTTTTCGTCCTCATCTAAGCTTCTGGGGGTGCCTACCCTAGTGCCCCGTTAAAACTGAGATCAGTGTGCTACGACTGTGCTTATTTTGGCTTAGCAAAGGCTAAACTAACACTCTACAAGGCTCTCATCATGCCCATCCTAACGTATGGCGCAGAAACGTGGGCGATGACAACATCCGATGAAGCAACGCTTGGAGTGTTTGAAAAAAAGATTTTGCGCAAGATTTTAGCACTTTTGCACGTTGGCAACGGCGAATACTGCAGGCGATGGAACGATGAGCTGTATGAGCTTTACGACGACATAGACATAGCCTAGCGGCTACGCTGGCTGGGTCATGTCGTCCGAAAGGATACAAACGCTCCGGCTTTGCAAGTATTTGATGCGGTACCAACTGGTGGTAGCAGAGGAAGAGGAAGGCCTCCTTTGAGTTGGAAAGATCAGGTGGAGAAGGACTTGGCTTCACTTCGCGCCAATTAAGAAGAGAAGAAAGATTCCGTGCATTTAGCATAGTGAGTCGGGCACACTTGCCGGGCGATTCTGCAGGTGGTTTCATTACGTCATCTGCCTGTCATTACGTCATCTGCCTATGTGATTGTCCATGTACTCATCCGTCAATTTGGTACACGATGCCGTAGACGTGCTTTGAATCACCCCGGCTGAGTTTCTTCAACATTTCTTTACACCAATCGACACGAATCCTTTTCCGGGCGATTGTCAAATTATGCGGGATTCAACGAGAACAAATCTTCTTGACGCCCAAATATTCATGCAATACTGAATGTTTGATGATCTCACTAATGTCCAACGATGTATTTATCTCAAGATATGTCGCAAGACGGTCTTACTAATTGACGCACAGCATCGAATGTTTCTGGAAGAACAAACGTTATTGGATGGACGACCATCACAAAGTTGTTCCACAAATGGAGGGACCTCCAGTTTTAAGTCGACTCCGAACGGCAGATATTTTTTATGCGGAGGTTTTTCATGGCAGAGATACACTCGGAGGTTTGCCATTGCCGCCTACGTTCTCTCTGTGAATTCCGAATGGTAGTCACGCACCAACCCATTAGGCTACGGCGGCCGCCTTACATTGCTGTCTCGATATTTCACGTCGAAAATCTTAATAAATCATCGCACCAAAATTGTCACGAGTCAATTTCATCTTTTGGGTGAGAAGAATTTTTCAACTTACTGAAAAAAGCACAAATAAAGCTAGCAAGTGAAAACATTAAATGTAAGTTTGTACAAAAAGATACTCAACTTTTTGTAAAAATATCGTAGTAAACGGCAGCCTTCGTAGAAGTTGTCATACCACTACCGCAGATGTTGAGCACAGTGGACATTCTTCTGAGACCAGCACTCCGAAAAACATGAAAAATCAAAATTTAAAAAGTCGTTGCAAAATAAAGTTCCGTAAAACGGCAGACCCCAATGAATGCATCATCAATATCTTACCCTAACAATGACCACGACAACGGTGTGCAGCGCCATACATCGATGAGAACGACTATCAAATTGAAGGCATTGTATCATCCTCCAGGCATTGCTTTATCATCTCCCATATTCATCGGAGATTACTATTTATTTGCAACGAGATTTGTCGAGCGAAAAAATTCACGTTATATGCAAACATCAGCATCGTCGATACACAGGCTTATTTAGAAGACTTCGTCAAATGATTTTGATGATTCTGTTTGTTAATCTGAAAGTGGTTAAGGACCGCTGAGTTAAGTGCATTGTTCAGCAGGTAGACTGACTACATTGAATAATCAATAACGGAATCATTGCGTGAACATTAGTAAGTTTAGGTTTAGTCGGTTCATTAAAAAGTGCGTGTAGCGTAGTACACATAACAGAAGTGAAACTTTCAAGTCAGATAAAGGAAGAGGGAGAGACTCGAGAGAGAATGAGAGAGAGAGAGAAAAAAAACGGAGAAGGGTCGACCGGTGTAGGTTAACGGCGGACACAAACCTTGGCAACAACGCGCACTACTCCGAGCGTTTATCACCCGCACAAACCCAGCGATTCCAGAACCACAGCAATGGCAAAAATTACCGCAAGGCAATACCAATACATCCGACGCCGAAATGGATAGCACTTTATAGTACGCACAAGCACTAGCCAGGAAACGGAAATAAGCGCCAAAAAGTAGGCACCAAAAAAAAAACGTCAAAAAATTGGGACCAAAAAACGCCTCAAACAGTAGGCACCAAAAATATATTTCCTACAAGTTTGCACCAACAAACAAGCGCCAAAAAGTAGGCAGTGTGATTTCTCACTAGAAATTAGCAACCACAAGGAAAAACTCAGGAAAAATAGCCTAAAGTGTATCTAAGATATATATATATATATAAGGCATACCTCTCTTTTTCTTTTTTTCCTCTACGTTATATCTTTTTTCTCTCTCGCAGAACGTAAATGCCCAAAACGTTGCATGGCCTTGAAATTTCCATTCTCGCTCGTCCATCGACGCCTAAGAAGTTTCACTTCAAAAAAGCTTTAACAATGCTTTAACTTTTTTCAAATATTTTACCAAATTTTCTATGCTACCATCTCTCAGTCAACAAAAATCTAATAGTTTGTGTATTTTAGATGTGCGTGTGTGTTTGTATATACAATACAAACCTCCATTGCCACCACAAAAAATAACCTGCAATTTTCCAATTCAGGCAACACAGTTAAAAGAAAATCCGGATCGTTTATTAGCAGGACGCGATTTTTGCTAGTAACTTAAGCTGCCAAGTATATGAGTATTTAAAAACCTGCATACATATATTGTATACAAACAAACGCACGCACATACACGGAGTATGATTTTATGGTTATTTGACCAACACCGAAATGGCTTCGCACACATTTGCAGCTTTTCGATGAAATTTTTGGATTTTGCAGCGGCTTGTGAGAATTTCATAGCCGAAAAAATAAGCACTGTTTTCAGCCAAACAAAAACAACGATTTGGGGCACAATGTCGTTAAAGCGAAACAAAAAAGTCAAGGAAAAAAAAAAAGAAAACGCTAAAACAATAGAGCTGACGGCAGCCGACTAGTAGCCAGCAGCCAAATGGTAGAGGCTGCAGCAACAAATTTCCATTTTTGACAATTTCGGCAACAGCTGGCCACACAAAAAGAGCAACGAAATATGTTGATAGGATAGCTGTGCTTCTTGTTTACAGAAAAAAGGGAAATGGCAGAAACCACAACAACAACGTGCGTTTATTGGCGTTAACCACGTAATGGGCGCAAGCTATTGTGCCTGGTTGTGTACTAGCGCGTGGGAATATTTATTTACGTGTGAAAAACCACCGGTCCACAGTAAACAAAAGTTGATGACATTTTTGAAATTGCGATTTTTCTTAAAAAATTCGAAGAGAAAGTTATATTTTTGGGAGGAAGATACAAATACGTATTAATAAGACGTGAACTCGCACTAATCTATTGGACCATTGAACTATTGGAATAATTTTGAATAGTCTATTTTTCATTATAATTTGAAAAAAAAAATGTATGAAGAAAATCTTAATAAAAACATCCAACAACTTTGTTGAGAAACATTTTCGCATGTTCACTTTTTTTTCAATAATAAGCAACTTTTTACGAAAATAAATATTTTACTGAAAATAAAATGAAAAGCCTTCGGACCATCGCTCATACTAGTGTAACATTCATTGTCGATTGAGAGATGGTAAAATTTTCGAACTCAGTGACAAACGCAAACAAAATTTACAGCAGCTTTGGAAGTGATACAGAAGCAGTGGCATAACTAGGGTATGACAAGCAGAAATAATTAAGCTTGGTTGGAAATATTTTCAAAACTCTGACGGGCCATTTCTACCAACAAACAATCGTTCGTTGACTCAAAATTGGTTCAAGAAAAAGTTAGAAGATGGACGTGGTGAAGAAGTTACTCGATCTTGGCTGCATTCTGTTTTCAAATTCTGAACTTCAGTCATCCTTGGAGAAAGAAAGTGGATTTATCTGCGAAAGGCACCCAAGACGATCATCATTCATGAAAGTTTCTAGCTACTCAAAATTTGGCTCTGCGAGGACACAGAGAGCTACATCATACGCTTGACAACTCTAATGTCGGAAATTTTCTTGGTTTGCTGAAACTAGTATCTGAATTCGATCCTGTTATGAAAGAACACCTGAGAAACGTTGAAAGTATCAGAATGAATTTTTTTACCTTATGGCAGCTGTTGTTCGCCAGCGTTTACTTAAAAGCATTCATACGGCTAAGTATTATGGTCTCATGTTCGACTCAACTCCCGATATTGCCCATCGTGATCAAATGTCAGAAGTAGTCGTGAGGTTCGTGGACATTGATTTTGAAAAAAAAAAAATATTGATGAAGGAAACCTTTCTTGGCTTTATTGACATTACCGCGAAGAATGCTGAGGGACTGGCATGGGCGCTACTTCCTCCAGGTACGCCTCTGTACAGAAGCAATATATGTATATAAAGACAGACCTTTGAAGAGTTCGGATATTTATGATGTGAAAGGCAGAAAAAAGCCATTTCCAAAAAAACAAAAAAATCGGCAATCGGCAACGCTGTTCTCTATATCCTTACATATTTTATTGTATATCTTCACAGTAAATATTTACACAAGGAATAATAAGGAAGGAAATCACATTTGGCTACATAATTTTTTCTCGAAACTGCTACGATATTTCATTTATCCGATATAAGGCCTCTCCTTTCGCCAAGCGTTAGCAAGTTAAATGAAACAATTGGTATAAATGGTATAAAACAACTTGGCAGCGCTAGAGTAGAGCTGCCTAAAATTACATTTGTTTTTTAAATAGTGATTTATACCAGTTTTGTGAAGAACCGTCATACTCGCTAGTGGGAAATCTCGCTCTATAGCTTAGCTGCTGTTTTCACATGCAAATTTTTCGTCAAGTTAGTCGAGCAGAGAGGTGGCGAATAGAAGAGGCCTTTTAAAACATAACGGACAAAATAATAGAATCGGAAAAACTTGACCAGTCGTGTAAATTACTTTTCTTTTGTTTTTTAACTCTCATTTATTTTGATTTTATTAGAATTTAAATTTAAAATTTGGATACTCAGTTTTATTGCCCATTGAATTTGACGCTGTGTTATAATGGTTTTTTCCCCTGACGGTGTCGCACATTTTCTTTCTCTTTTTATTTATTGTGTCCACTTCAAGGAATTAGAGAATTTCCTTAATAAATTTTAGCATTTGTCCTGCTTTATTGAGATTTATTTCCTCTTCCGATAATATACTTGTACCGGTATGTTTACCCAGGTGTTCGTGACACTTATGCATCAATGCTAGGCACGATGGCAACACATATTCGGCGGTTTCATCTTTCTCCCTGTAGAACCTGTAGGTTCCTTTGGATTATATTCTCAGGTTAAACTTGGTACTACGCTCGTCTTTCACATGAAAAGGTTGTCAAAATCTATACGAATTGCATTGCCATGAAATATGCGTGAAATTTCGTGTGTATTTCATGGCAAAGTCGAGGCTAGGATAATTGTTGCAGAATCGAATGCATCTCACCATTGGTTCATTGAGGGCATAGTAAGTTCTATACTGTTGATCTACAAATAAACGAACCTGCCTTAAATCATTATGCTTTGTTTGATATGTAATTAAACTCTGTAACTCACAGCAATTTATATTGAAATTTAAAAGATTGTACACGAAGAGAATCGAAAAGTAGATTCGTCTGTCCTCAAGGCTTTGCAGTCCAATCAATTTGCGTCTGCCTACATAACTAGGGAGCCCTTTAGGCCAGCGCAGCTTACACAACGCATATTTGGTAAAGTCTTTTTGGACCCTTTCAATCTTATTTGTATGACATTGGTAGAATGGGTTCCATATTAGAGAACAATAATCTAGTCGCGGCCGCCGTAGCCGAATGGGTTGGTGCGTGATTACCATTCGGAATTCACAAAGAGGTCGTTGGTTCGAATCTCGGTGAAAGCAAAATTTATAAAAACATTTTTCTAATAGCGGTCGCCCCTCGGCAGGCAATGGCAAACCTCCGAGTGTATTCCTGCCATGAAAAAGCTCCTCATAAAAATATCTGCCGTTCGGAGTCGGCTTGAAACTGTAGGTCCCTCCATTTGTGGAACAACACCAAGACGCACACCACAAATAGGAGGAGGAGCTCGGCCAAACACCTAACAGAAGTGTACGCGCCAATTATTTATTTTTTTTTTTTTAATCTAGTCGTCTTCGAATTAGTATTAGTCCCTGAAAATTTTACGAGTTTTATAAGTCTTGTTTATTATTTAATACAATTTTTTTTTAATTAAGAAAATGAAAAGCAGCCACAGCTGCTATAAATATTCCGATTCTATTAATTAACAAAAATTATCCACATTAAAATTTAGTTAACGAAACTTTTACGAAACAGTTTTCGCCTTTCATTATAATTATTCAGACTTTGTTAAAAAACTTGATCCTGAATTCGTAACGATGTGACCTTTAATATAGTATGAGCTCGAATTCTGAAATTATTACGAAATAGTATCAATAAGATTCATTGTGAAATCTAATTTTTTCTATATTTTAATTTCATTTTTATTTTATTTCATTAATAAATGTTTTAGATAATAATATAGATTTCTGAATCAGACTTGAGTAGTAGAGAATAAGATTAATCATAATTCTAATTCGTTAGAAAATTCCATTAATGTAATAATGTCAACTTTGAAATTCAAAGGAGCATCTCTCCTGCCAACAAGTGTTACTTTGGACTAAGTAGGCCATTGAGTGGTAAAGTCTCGACGAACCAAATTAACACTTTACAAGGCTCTTATCAGACCCATTCTAACGTATGGCGCAGAAGCTTGGACGATGGCAATACCCGGTGAGGCGTCGTTTGGAGTGTTTGAGAGAAAGATTCTGCGCAAGATTTTTGGACCTTTGCGCATTGACAACAGCGACTATCGCAGTCGATGGAACTGTATGAGCTTTACGACGACATAGACCTAGCGCAGCGAATAAAGATCCAGCGGCTACGCTGGCTGGGTCATGTCATCCGAATGGTTACAAGTGAAAGTATTCGATGCGGTATCAGCTGGTGGTAGCAGAGGAAGAGGAAGTCCTTCTCTACGTTGGAAAGATCAGGTGGAGAAAAACTTGACTTCACTGGGTGTGCCCAACTGGCGGCGGTTAGCACGGGAAAAAAACGATTGGCGTGCTTTGTTCAACTCGGCCTAAATCGCGTAAGCGGTTAGCGCGCCAATCAAAAAGAAGAAAAAGAAGGAGATGATGAAGAAAAAGAAGATGAAGAAGAAAAAGAGATGAAGAAGAAGAAAATCGATATGTAGAATGGGTAACATAATCGTTCTTCTTCTAATATAGTCGTTATTGCTTCAAAATTTTGGCAAGCAAAAAAAAATCCAAACAGTTAGAAAATTATATTAAGTCTCAAGCAAATAATTCAAGATTGAAATCGTTACAATATTATAAAAACTATATTATACAAAACTGGATTATCTAATCAATAATTTTTGGGTTTCGAAATAGTAGCCGATATTGATTAGTTGGAAATCGCAATCCGAAATGGTTACGAAGTCACATTCAAATTTATTGTAGTAAAAATCAGTTGTCCGGGACCTTTACAAAATTGCATTTTTTGGCATTTGATGCATTAAATTTGAATGGAAACCTTAAACCCATCTTTTATTTAAGACTTTTTTTTTCAAAAGTTGCAACGCGTTCAAAAAAACGTCTGGCAGGTAGTAAATTTTTCGGTGTTGCTAACCCACCGGCCGTGTTGCAAAAACACTCATAGAATATAGCGAATTTCAAATCCGGATATTTTGGCTTTCGCAATCGAGCGTGTGGATTTTTTATATTTATTTAACAATCGGTGGGTGCACACACTTTACACATACACACGAGAATAGGCGTGTGCAAATATTCGCACGCACTCGTATACGTTCGCCTATTTTATCAGCTCATTTTTAGGTTAGTTTTTATGGTGAGCTTTGCTTTTTTTTAACTTCTTGTTTCTAGCATATGTTGCGGCATTTTAATTTACATTTTTTTCAGCTTACAATAGAATGCCTGAGATTGCTGCACTACGTTTTGCATTTCAGTGTTTATGGCAAAAAAACAAAAAAAAAAAACACAAAAACATGAGAAAAAATTGCAGCGTTGACCACGTTGATGAAAAACAAGCAAATAGTGGTGGAGCAATGCGGTGACATATGTTGCGAATCGTTTTTCACACACCCAAGCACACAAAAAGGCTTTTATGCTGAAATTGAAGCCGACTTTTGGGCGCATAATTACAAGCTCAGCGTTGAAGTGTCGCCAAAAAGCAGTTTATCATTAGCGCATGTGTGTGTATGTGTGCATTCATTTTAAATGCATTGCGTAACGGGTATTACAAAAAAAAAAAAAACATAAAAATAAAAATAAAATAAATTGCGTGCATGTGCCTTTGCGCATAAAGCAGCCCTAAATGAGCTTTCAATATATATAAGCTACTATCTGATAGGATCGTAATTAATTACCAAACTGGTTCATTAAAATTTGCCACATAAAAATATAAGTATCGGCATATTTTCCATATACGTTTATATGTACGCACATATTTAATTCGATTTCCCACGGTTTCCGCTTGCAAAACCAAATATGCAATATTACACCATATAAAAATACAAGCATTTCATTGAATACGACAAGCCTGCTGCACAACAACAAAAACCATATTTCAACGCCACAATGACCACAATGACCTGCGTGACTAAGCATTTTGCTCGCGGTGTGGTAGCTACTGACCGGATACTGAACTCTCGACCAATAACATACCTACTGCAACACAGGACTAAAAGGCAAAGGCCCAGAGGCTTATAAAGCATAATGCAATTTTAGTTACCCATTGGTCTTGTAGTTAAGCGAACAGTGACATAGTTTGGGGCGCAGTTAATGAGATTCTATGCTCTATGCTACGAACGATTAAATTATTAACATTGTGCGCTCGTGTGTTTGTGTGTGTGTGTGTGCATAATTGCATGTGTGCGGTTAGTGTAAATGTTATTTGTAAGCAATGACCGTACTGTAAGGACCACTTCCGCTAGATGCGCACATGCATATTCAAAACGTAACTAATGGAGCGAATATTGAACTAAATATATGCAAAATACCTAGGCGCATATGTATGTGTGTGCCTGTCATTACAATTGACAGATATCATTCGTAGTTTCACATCGTACATACATACCTACATATGAGTATGGGAATATTCTGATATGACGCAATATCAAGGTGGGCATAATAATAGTTCAAAAATAGCGAAAAAAGTTAAAAAATGTAATAACTATCATTTACTAGTGCGACATTATTCATAATTCAGTTCCGAAGTAATTTAATTTTTCATGTACTAGAGAATAGTCTGTTGATAAGAATTTTCACATTGGGTACTGGAAATAGGTAACCTCTGAATTAAGCGACTGTGTGTATATACAAATTTATATGACCTTCGAACGGCAGACAGATTTTGAAAAAGCATTTTCATCGGAGCAGCAGCGACTGCTTTCTCTATTATGGATTAAGCGGGGACTCCTCCAGACAACGTGTTTTTCAATCAGTTTTTGTGAAAATCTGAGAGTATTTATTATCTTAAAATGAATAACATATTAATATTCACGCTTAAATGAATGTACAAACATTTTTTTTAAACAAAAAATAAGAACGGCGGCGCTACAGCTGCTCAAAGGTGGCTTCTTTAATTAGCGCCGTGCAATGTACAGCCCCTTGTAATCAACCAGACAAAAATGTTTCATTAAAATAAGTTATGCCGCAAATTCAGTAAGTGCAAACTTATTTTTGACAAAAAAAAAACAATGAAAATTTAAAACGAAAAAGAAAAAATTACACTTTTTATAAACAAATTGATCAACACAATATTTTAGTGCTTATTATTATCATTCCATACTTCTGTAGAATCTTAAGCATTCAACAAAAGATTTCTAAACACTTAATACGAGGGGTGCCTTTTATATTTCGGGATTAGAGAACAAAAACAAATTTTAATCATCGAAAATCACTTTATTGTTTTTCAAAATATTCTCCATGAAGATCTATACACTTTTGCATGCGTTTGAACCAATTGTCGAAGCACTTTTGCCACTCTGAATGAGGTACCTCCAAAACATGCATTCTGAATGCCGCAACCGCTTCTTCAGGTGTCGAAAAACGTTGACCTCTCAGTTTGTTTTTTACGTACGGGAATAAAAAGAAGTCATTCGGTGCCAAGTCAGGACTATACGGCGGATGACCCATTAATTCGATGTTTTGGGTGCTCAAAAATGCAGTTGTTTGAGCCGATGTGTGAGAGCTCGCATTGTCCTGGTGAAGAGTGATCCGTCTTTGGCGATTGATTTTCCTAATTTCTTGGAAGACAACTGGCAAACAAATGGTTGTGTACCACTCAGAATTTACTGTTCTGCGTTGTTCTAGTGGTACGGTTGCGACATGTCCAGTTTTTTCGAAAAAACAGGCGACCATTTGCTTGGAAGTGCTTCGTGCGCGAACAACTTTTGTTGGATTTGGCTCATCTTGAAACACCCATACAGTCGACTGCTGTTTACTGTCGGGCTCATACGCGTAAATCCACGATTCATCACCTGTCACGATGTCATAGACGTGTTTCGAAGCCCCGCGATCGTATTTTTTGAGCATTTCCTTCGACCAATCGACATGACCCTTTTTTTGAGCGATTGACAAATTGTGTGGGATCCAACGCGAACAAATTTTTTTGACAGTCAAATGTTTATGCAATATTGAATGTATGCTGGTCCCACTAATGCCTAATATTGTCTCAATCTCACGATAGGTCACATGACGACCTTGTTGACGACCTTGACGTTGAAAGTTGTAAAAAATAATCGTACGAAAATGTTCACGATTTAATTCCATTTTTGGACCGAGATGAATCTTTTAAGTTACTGTAAACAACACAAATAGCGCTGGTATTTCAAAACGTTCTGAGTACGTAAAAGACAGAAAATGTCAAACTTTGCGATACAGCTGTCAGTTGCCAGATTGCAACACCAGGGTTGCCAAATTCCGACATATAAAAGGCACCCCTCGTAAAAGGTTTGCTCAGTAAGCAGATTTCTCATTCCCTCTTGACAAATGGGCTCACTTAGCAAGACCCTGGGTTGCTAATTCTAGAAAGTGGTAGCAAAAGTGGAAGAAAAGTAAAATTTGTAGTAAAAACATGTTGTTTTCAAAACGGTTTTCAAACACAAGAACTTGCTCGGTATGTCCATAACCAAAACGATATGGAAAACATTCTGACATACAGCTTAAGGCTTAAAGATAGACGTTTTGACAATTTGAGCCCGATGCCTTTTGAAATATAGGTAGATAGCAGATGGTTTTTATGAGGAGATTTTTCAGGGCAGAAATACACTCGGAGGTTTGCCATTGCCTGTCGAGCGGCAACCACTAATACAAACAACATTTTCTATCGTTTGGTGTTTCAGGCCCGCGGTTTCGAACCCTTGCACTTCCAAATGGTAGTCACGCACCAAGCCATTCGGCTACGGCGGCGGCCGTCGATATAATAATAATTAGTTTAAATAAGTGCAGATAGTTTGTTAAGTATTTATGAATACAAGAATAATCTTGACTGGGTGGGGAAAACTCCAAACTTACGTGGGCAAGGCATGGTAAAGTACAGTATGGCCGCGAGTATGTTCAAAGTTTGTTTTCAGTCAACCAAATTTATGATGAATCCGCTTCTTCTATGAAGGAATTCAAGGTCATAATACTTAGGTAACATAATAGAGCCATATTGGCAATACTTCGTGATCAGTTTTGAATTTAAAAATTAATTCAAAAAATATGAGCCTTAATGCCAGAGTTAAACCTTTCTTTAATATCATACTTGGCAATTTCCGTTTATACTATATACTTCTTTTAAAATTTAACTAAAAAAAGGACTATTTTGCTATCATTTTAAGTAAAAGGTCTTTAATATTTCCATTTTCTCCATACTGTTTAAATGCGACCTTTTGTAAGGGAGTGTCAGAATTCTAATGTCACAAGTGAGCAAACTTTTAATAATGGAATCATGCCGTGGAGCAATTTTCTTTCATTGTACTTTGGATCACGTGATTTTTTATGTACTAATTTTTGTAATGAAAAATTTGAGTACTAATAAAAAATGTGTACAATTTTTGTATATTTATTTTTAATGTTATCCCTTGTAAAAATTGTTTTTTTTTTAGCCCATTTTTGGCGCTGATGGACGTATGTAACCTCTTAATTGGCGCCGTGAAAATAAGTTATTCCGCTTTTCACTTACTTATTAATGAAAAAACAATAATGAAAATTTGAAGTGAAAAAGAGAAAAATTAAAAAAAAAAAATAATAATAAAATATTTATAAACAAATTGATCAAAACAATATTTTAGTGATTATTATTATTCCATGCTCCTTTAGGAGCTTAGGGATTCAACAAGAGTTTTCCAAACATTTCATTTTTTTTCTAGACATAAATCTCAGTTCATTAAACGATTTTCCAGTTTCATTGCGAATAGTCCTTTGCCAAGTCAGCAATGGTCTGTCTCTTCTTCTCGCTCCCAGCGGGTTCAAAGTCAAGGCGGCATGCGGTATTTTCTCATAAGGCCTTTGCACAGTGTGCTCTATCCATACATATTTTCTTTTCTTTATTTCACTGTTGATGCTATTTTCGTGTGTAGTTCTCCAGAGCTCCACGTTTATTATAACTCTTGGCTACTATATCTTAAGTACATTACGCAGGCACCTGTTTATAAACGCTTGCAGCTTTGCATTCGTATCCAAGTTTCGGATCCGTACAGAAGCACGAACTTAACGCAAGCTATAAACATTTTAACTTTTCTGCAAGTTGTGATGTTGTTGGAGCGCCATATATTTCGAAACCTAGCGAATGCGTTACGTGCCTTATTTATTCGGTTGTAAATGTCACGTTTTGCACCACCGTCTGTGGAGATCATATTTCCCAAATAGCAAAAACTACCCACGTCTTCAATGGTTTCATCACCATTTTAAACAACACAGCGTTGCTAGCTTTCATACGCATAGATTCCGTCTTTCTAACATTAATTTTGAGTCCTGCTTTTGCGTAGTCCTGCTGAAGCAAATTTAATTTCATCTGCTTATTTTGATGCGAATGCGAGAGTAAAACAGCGTCGTCTGCTTATTCCAGATCTTCGAGACTGGTGTTCATTCTCCAGGTAATTCCACGATTTACAGAGTCAAGTATTAGAAAAATCCAGCCAACAAGAACGATAAATAACAAAGGGGACAACACACATCCTTGTTGCACTCCATTAGATGAGCTGAAAGCTTCACTGAGCTTTCCATTGAGAAGAACTCTACAATTCGCACCAGTGCAGCTATTTCTAATTAGATTTATGATTTTCCTCGGTACACCTAACCTATTTTCCTATATGTATTCTCTTTGACAGAGTTTTCAAATGCCTTTTCATAATTTTAGTGATATTTAATATAAAATGTGAGCTAGATGCAAAGGGGTAGTCAGAATTTTCAAAAAATTGGAATTTGTGTTTGCATTTTCTTAAAGTTTTCCTAAAAATACTGTGTGAAAATTTGAAGTGAATCCGACAAATACTTTTCGAGCTATTCAACAATTAACAAAGGGCGCTCGGGTGCTCGATAGCAAAACTTCAAAAGTGTTTTTCTCAAAACTAAGTTTTTTGAACTGGTGATCACTGTAACTTAAAAACAGCTTGGTAGGTTTCAATAAAATTTACACAGCTTTTGAAAAACATGAAAAACTCGTGCCCGATCGAAAGATTCTTTTTCCCAAATATAAATTTTTTTTAACAATTAATTCTTGGTTTTTTTCTCGAAAATCTGAAAAATATTTTCTGAGGCCGCCATATTATTAGTTTCGATCAGGCACAAGATTATCTATTAATAAAACTAATTTCTCTTGTCCGATCGATTTTAGATGAATCTCCAAGGACTTGTGATGATCCCTGCAAGGGACTTTTGGAGAAACGGGCTCCACACAAACAACGATAACTTTTACAATTATAATTTTTTTTTTTTTTTGAAATTTCACTAAAGTCAAGTCGAAACATGATGTATTAATGCTATGCATTTATTGTTGTAAAATAAATTGACTAGCCTGGGGTAGTCAGGCGAGAGATTTTGAAGTATAGATATTTTTCCTATTTAAAGCTTTAAAAAATTGTATGTAAAAAATTCATGTTTTTTTCACTACATTTCACTTTCATTACAGGAAATTTCTTATGCATTTATCTACCCCTCAACTGCAAATTCTACTTTCGAGCTTTGTTGCGAAAAGAAATTTAATTTTATTTCTCATAAATTCATACATACATATACTCGTATATGTGCGTAATTATTTCACTCGCTAAAATTACGCATAATAACCCTGCAGGGAAAAGCCTAACTAGTACGTAAACATTCTATTTTAGATATTGGCATTTAATAAAAGAAATCATGCTTCGTCATTGAGCTGAATAATAGCATTAGTAAAGACCAATCATTAGAGGATATTAGATCGCCCCTATTTTACGACAGTCTCGAACTATAGAAAAGGCTTAATAAAGATTAATGAAAACGTGATACCGGGAGACTGCATTATGACGGTGTGCGTTATTTTCGATCAGCCATTTACCTTTGATAGATTGCTGCATTATTTTAGCGAAAATCTGAAAACCGTGTTTAGCGCCGATATAAGAATTTAAATACAACGCGGGCTGGACCTGTGAAGAAAAAGTGCCAAAGGAGCATACAAATTTCTATGCGGTTTTATTGGGTAAAGAACTTTTCCATGAAAGGGACATCGCAGAAAAATTCTCGCAGCAATCGGATACCTAAAATACATGCATGTATTCGATTATTAACTACCATTAATTTCATTTAAGTTCCTAAAGTGAATATCTTAAATTTCATTTTGACGTGATAACGTCTTATAATTCGATTTAACAGGCTGCACGCACGAAAAAATGTGTCATTGCCTTGCTCATTAGTGTTACCTTGCTCATTGCCGTTACCTTGCTCATGTGTCGTTACCTTGCTCATTGCCGTTACCTTGAATGAACTGCAAGCGAAAGCGCGGAACGAACGACAAAGCAAACAAAGCAAACGAACGGCAATGTTCGACATCTTGCTCTCTCCTACTTAAGGGGGAGGTAGGGTTTAGCGCTAAAAAAAAAACACTTTTTTTGTGAATTTTTTACAGAAATATGGCTTAAGATACTTTAATAAAATCAGTTACATGTTATTGTACGTCTTTTCAATAAGTGTTTAAAAAATATTAATAATAAAATATTGACAAATAAGCCCAAGACAGAGTTTTTTTGGAGATATGTTTTTCGAGAGGTGCTCTGCGGTGCCAATCGGCATTCGTCGTAGAATCATCTGAAACTAAAAAAAGTCGAATTTTTCAGTTAAAGTATGACGTAATGCTCCCCCCTACATTAATACATTTTTTTTTTTTTCATTTTTGTAGTTTTGGTGGCAAAAAAACGTAAAACGAGCATTTTTGGCGAAAAATTTCGCCATATTTGTAAGTGAAAAACAACCTTAAAAAACAAAAAATAAAAAAAAAACAGTGTAGGGGGGAGGTATTTTTGATTTAGAAAACGTGTGCCAAATTTGAAAAGAATCGGTTGAATAGTTTCGGAGTTGTGATTGGCACCGACTTTTAAGAAGTCGTTTCGGGAAAAACGCGTTTGAAAAAATGACTCTGAGAAATTATCGATGCTCCGCATTCGAGGTAGAGTGCCTACAAAGGCTATAACTTTGAGAGTTCTGCTCCGATCCACTTAAAATTTTGACACAACATTCTTGAAATGATTTACTATAAGATGAGTGAAGAAAAAAAATTTCGATTTTGTGACCCTACCCCCCCCTTAAGTGAGCGTATATGTGTATGTATATGCGTATTTGTATTTGCATATGCCTTCTTATTGATTATTATTAATTTGATTTACTTGAAGAATTTAAAATAAAACCAAGTTTGTTAATAATACCTGTTGTTTTAATGTTATTATTATTTTTTGACGTGATAACGTCTTATAATTCTATGTAGCCGGCTGCACGCACCAAAAAATGCGTCGTTATCTTGCTCATGCGTCGTTACCTTGCTTGAACAGCATGTTATGTTATGTTATGTTATGTTATGTTATGCTATGTTATGTTATGTTATGTTATGTTATGTTATGTTATGTTATGTTATGTTATGTTATGTTATGTTATGTTATGTTATGTTATGTTATGTTATGTTATGTTATGTTATGTTATGTTATGTTATGTTATGTTATGTTATGTTATGTTATGTTATGTTATGTTATGTTATGTTATGTTATGTTATGTTATGTTATGTTATGTTATGTTATGTTATGTTAAAGTATATTATGTTATGTTAATGTTAACTCATTCTCTATATCCATACAAAATATCTATCAAACAAATAAAATTAAAATTTTCTTTTGAAAAATGCAACCATTCAATCAGTATTTTCTTATGACGTTATCACGTTAAACTATCGTCAATAAACCGACTTTACAGACAACCTCTTTATTAGTGTTTGTGTTTTTGTTTGTTTTGTTTAAAGAATTTGTTTAAATTTTTGTAGGATTTACTTAGAGTGTAAGTTTCAACCAATTTTTGATAAGCCCTTACACCCTTTATTATGCATTTGCCCTAGCACCACCTACAATACATGGTATGTGTTTTGATATTGCACCACAAACGGAGGAAACTGTAGAGTGATTTTTAAGTCAACTCGGAAGGCAGATATTTTTTATGAGAAGCTTTTCATGACAGAAATGCATACCGAGGTATGCCATTGCCTGCCGAGGGGCGACCGCAATTAGAAAAAGGCTGATTTGATTTAATTTTAGAATATTTAAAAATAGAATATTTTAAAATGCTAGAAAGGATAAGATACATTGTTTTTGTATTTTAACTGGTTATTTCAGAAACATATTGGCCTACGTATTGTAATGTTTTGGATACTATGAACTGCTATTTCAGCTGTTATTTCGTTGATAATTGGCAGGGCAATTGACATTTTGCCATAAAAATACCATTTGCTAACATGGAGAGCAGCTTGCGCTGAAACGTGAACTGGTATCATTTTAGTTCACAACTAGTATTTTTTCCCAGAGGGAACATACTCTCTCACACACACAAACACTTATAGATATGCGTGATGAAGAGAAGAAATAAGAAATTTAATCAAACAAAAACAATAAATGTTATGCAACATTGCATTTGCAACTTTTTCATCATTTTCATTAGCAAAAGTTTTTGCCACACCGTTTTCAATTCGAATTTCACTGTTTTTACTTTTCATGGACATATATTTTTTAATTAATTATCACACACACACACGTTTCAGCAAAAACTTTCAATTATTGCAATTCAATTTAAATAATTGCAGAAAAGTGCCTTAGTGGCTGTGCATTCGAATTCTGTCGAAAGGGTAAAAACAGGTATGTAGGAAGGTGTGCAATGATTCTATGTACCATTGGTATAAGTATCTCGAATATCGGGTGTTTTTTAAGCTGCATGAGAACTATTGATATCGCTAGCTATGGCTTGACAGCTGAGAATGGCAAACTGTCTCGCCTTTCTGTTCAGTAAGCTTCGGCAAGCCATCATGAATCGCTTAAAGCCAGCACAACGCTTACAAATTGTGGCAATTCACTTTGAAAAAACTTCTATTCTCGAAGTTCTTAGACATTTGGTTCCAACAAGACGGCGCTTTATGACAAATATGCAAGCCATCATTAACGGCATGAGGCCAGATTTATTGGAAAATGTAATCAAAAATTGGACTGATAGAATGGACCATGTAACTCGTAGCCACGGCGAACAAATGCCGGATAGCATATTGCCATGGAATTATCTTCTTCTTCTTCTTCTTCTTGATTGGCGCGATAACCGCTTACATGATTTTGGTCGAGCGCGCCAGTTCTTTCTTTCTCGAGTTGACCGGTGCCAAGTTCTTCTCCACCTGACCTTTCTTTTTTTCACCAGTTGCTAACGCATTGAATATTTTACAGTGCCAGAGCATTTGTATCCATTACGGATGTGCAAAGGTCGAAACATCTTCCACAGAATCATTCTTTCAAGCACTCCAAGGGACGTCTCATCGGATGAACATCATCGTCCAAGTTTCTGCGCCATAAGTTTGGGAGGGCATGCTGAGAAGTTGAAAGTGGTTGTTTTGTTCGTCGAAAGAGGACAGTACTCTACTCAATTGCCTACTAAGTCCATGGAATTATTTCCAGATTACAATAAAAAAAATTCTTTCTAACAATATTTCTGTTGTTTTTCTCATTTTAAATTCTGAAGCCCATAAAAAAAGCGCCCGATAAAAAAAGTTATTTTAAAGCGTTTTTCTAAGAACACAAGTGAACGATTTTCGAAATTTATTTCGAGAAAAAACTACACTTTAATTTCAAATTGTGTACGCGGAACACCTAAAATAGCATTGCACAGCAAATTCTGAAAGAGTCACTCCATTTCACTCCATAAACGAGCTCTTCAGTCCTGCAAGCATTCAAAACGGTATGAGCAGGCGCTAAGAAATGATAGGAGATATTACCCACCATTGCTTATCTGTCCTTCCATCTAGCTTTCTGTTTCTGTCCGAGCTAATATCCGAAACAACTAAATCGATTTATAGCTGATTTTCATTGGCGGAAAAAGGACTATTTTATTTTTATTTATAAGCTGAAATTATTGCACGAGGAGTAAAAATACTCAGAATACCTGTATTTGCAATCCGATTAGACTCATATTCACAACATGAATAGAAAAATAAATAAATAATTGGCACGTACACTTCTGTTAAGGCCGAGCTTCTCCTACTATTTGTGGCGTCTTGATGTTGTTCCACAGAATGGAGGGTGCTACAGTTTTAAACTGTCTCCGAAATAATTCTTTATGAAGAGCTACTTTATGACAGAGATACACTCGGAGGCTTGTTATTGACTGTCGTGGGGCGCCTGCTATATGTTTTTTTTGATAAATTATAAATTGAGATGGCATTCTCAATTGAAAATAAGCAAACTATAGAAGAAAAACATCATAATGCATTTTATATCGCTCCAAGTCGGAACATATGATGACAAGAGTACCCCAGGAACACTTCAAGTAGCACTTACGTGCCGTTTTGAACATATAGTAGGGCGGAAAATAGTGTTCTCCAACGATTTCTGTTAGCCGCTATGTGTCTGATTTGGTTCCAGGTGGTGATTGCAGTTCGCTCGTGGGAGATTGTGCGCCTTCAAGTTCGACGTGGACGGCCTCTGCGTCGATTTCCTTTTTGGATTGCACGCTATTAAAAACCCAGTTTCTATCATTTGATATTTCATGCACGGAGATTCGAATCTGTGCACTTTCGAATGATAGTTATGCACCAACGGCTACGGCCGCCTACTCACCATCGGAAAGGTCAAATTAAGGAGAACTTGGCTTTATTTACTGATTTCTATAACCAGCCAACTGCGAGTGCGCTTTTCGATGGGATCCACAAAGACTTAATTTGTGTTCGTGCTTAAAAAAAATTGATATTATTTTTTTGTTTTTAAAAAATCTTAAAAAAGGCTTTCAAAAAGTGCTGGAAAAGCAGATTTCCTAAATGTTCAAGAATTTCATAATCACGTGCATATAGGTATAGTCAACACAACAACAATATTATGTTTTTTATTCATTTTGTGTATTTATTTATGCTCAAGAAATAAAATTATAACTTCTCATGTTATGCAATTAAACTACATATAGACCAGCATAACATAAAAAAAAAAATTTTAAAATTCCAACTGACGCACAAAAGTATCAAATATATCCTGCTCTAATTTGCGCGCCCCTAAAGAAACACTCTATTTAAACACATCTACCGCAGCATACATACATACATATTGCACTCTATGTGCAAATGTGTTTATTTAGCAGCCCCCATGCGCACAGGACAAAAAATTATGGAAAACCAACATAAACGTTTGTTTTTGCTGCTAGTTTTTGCATTGTGGCCGCTCATAACAATAAAAAAGTACAACAAGTGCAACTCTTATGTTGCTCCGCAGCTGTGTATGCTACTCACCTGCTCACCTGCTCACCTGCTCACCCTTAAACCTGTGCCACTCTTGGTACGAGTATCGCTTTGTAGCATATTTTTGTGCATTACCAGCTACTGCCATATGCTGATAAGTGCGGCTGCATGTCAAAATCGGAATGAAATTTTTGGCATAGGGAATGGCAGTTCCAATGGCTGCCAGCAGGCTTAAAACTTAAAGTGAGAATATCAACATTTCGGTGGTGATAAACAGAAAGTGACAACGTTTCCACTCGCGGCAATCGCTACCGCTGCAGCCAACCAATTTTTGTATAGTGTTCAGAAAAATACGATTGTCGCACGCGCATGCCAACAGTTAGGACCCTTTTTCAGTTTTTCATTCTGCATTTGATTTATTTTCGTATTTTCGTATTTATTTTGCGCGACATTGCGTATTTCATTTAATTTTTCATCGCATTCTGTTTGCTCGTTGCTATGCAAGTATTGTTGGCAACTTTTGTTGACTACAACTGCAAGACAACTGCTCTATTTGCTCTGTTGCTTGCCTTGCGGTGGGGCATTCGAATGTGTTGATATGAAAATTGCACATCATTTCGCTGACAACAGTATGTGCTCAAGTGCCATATCGATGCACCTGCCCTCACAACGTTAGCGACAGAGATGAGCTGCAAGTTGGGAGCCAACTTTCCCCATTCGCAGTTGCCAGCAAATACTCAGTTGCGATGCTCTCGCTCCCTATCATAATGATATATGTATGTTATAAGTGCATATGTACTTGAATTCAGTGGCATTTTTTACATTTATTTCAAGTTTCTCATTGGTATATTACTTATATATAATGGCTTTCGTTGGTTTCGGCTCACATATTTCAACTCACCAATTTGTGTAAATATTTGTGTGTAAATGACGAAAAGCGCATGGCAATTTTCGGTGTGAGAATAGTGCCGCCCCATTGATAAGCGCATTACATTTAAAAAAGCACATTTGCAAGCGATAATAGCCATTTAAATGCATTTCAATTTTGATTTATGCCACATGGGCTTTTCTCACTTTCATAAATCAGTGAAATTTATTAGTATTTTATCAATAATATTCTTGCATATTTTGTTTTACTTTTACTTGCTTTCTGGGCAGTGGAAAGAACTAACACTCGCATACGTAAATAAAATTGAAGTGTTTGTCTGTGATGACTTTTTAAATTCATTTGCTGGTTTATTTTTAAATTTATCTTTACCTATCCGTTCGTCCAATGAGCTGTCTGTTTGTACGGGCTAATCTCCTAAACGAATAAATCGATTTTTAACTGATTTTCACTGGTAGAAAAGGCACGATTTTATTTCATTTTATAAGCTGAAATTATTACCCGTGGAGTTAAGATACGGAGAAAACCTTTATTTGGATATCCGATTTGACTCATATTCAGAACAGAAAAATAAATAAATATTTGGTGCGTACACTTCTGTTGGGTGTTTGACCGAGCTTCTCCCACTATTTGTGGCGTGCGTCTTGATGTTGTTCCATAAATGATGTTGTTCCACAGTTTTAAGCCGACTTCGAACGGCAGATGGTTTTTATGAGAAGCTTTTTCATGACAGAAATACACTCGTAGGTTTGCCATTGCCTACCGATGGGCGAAAATGCACGAAAAATAAAACTTAGATAGATTAGATTAGATTTGTGGGGAGCTGGACAAGTCCAAGCACTCAGTCAGTAGACCATTGTACTACACCCGGATAGATATCAGTAGAAAGAATAGAGATAGGAAAGATAAAAGGTGGATGGTAAAAACGGATAAATTAGTTTGAGGTCACTCTTCCACAAATCTCTTGGATTCATTAATGAATTTTAAGAAATCCGGAAGAGGAAGCGTATGAACTTTGTCCATACTCAGTGTATCGCAACCCAATATCCTAAGCCTGATTCTGGAAAATGCAGGACAGCTACAGAGAAAACGATCTGCAGTGTCGTCATTCTCAAGACAGGATAGGCATATCGGGCTGCCCACGACCCCCATGGTAGTCATATGCTGACCACAGACGTTGTGCCCTGTGATTACACCCACCAGTAGTCTCAGGTCCTTCCTGCAGAGTTTTAGGAGAGAGATCGCTGTTTTCCTGTTTGGTTCTTTCACATAGCACTTGGCTACTCTGCACGAGTTCCACTCAGACCAACGACCTCTGTGGGTAGACCTCATGAAGTCCTCAATCCATAGTTGAATCGATGCGGAATTGACACCTAGAAAGGGTTCAGGGCCTAGTGGCATACTTGCAGAGCCTCCATTTGCCCATTTATCAGCTAACTCGTTCCCTGTAATACCACAATGTCCAGGCACCTAAATAAGACTAACTTCGTGCTGTTTTGCAACACAGTTCAGTTTTGTCTTACACTCACCGGATAACTTCGAAGAGCAGCGTGGGTTAGCAATGGCTTTCAGTGCAGCTTCACTGTCACTACAAATTCCAATACTGTTGCTCCGCCACTTTTTCTCAATTAGCCAGTACGCCACATTCAAGGTGGCATAGACTTCCGTAAGGAATACCGTGGCCATCTGTCCTGTGGCATAGAAGCACTTAGTGTCTTCGTATAAGTACCATCCAGGTCCGCTTCCATCACTGGTTTTGGATCCGTCGGTGTAGAAAGTGTGCTGATATCCCGTTAATAGGTTCTCTCGACTTAACCATTGATCTCTATCTGGGATCAAAACGTCATACTTCCTACCGAAGCTAACGACAGGCACCCGATTGTCCACCGGCATCGAGAACAGTGTGCACCGCTCTGTCAACTGGTGGTATATCTGACAGTGGCCAGTGCTTACTTCATTTCCCCTGACTCCGTTTAACTTGAGCATGTACGCCGCCTTCATTGCTTCTTTTCGAATTTGAAGATCTAGAGGTTGCAAGTTCAGAATGGTATTAAGGGTATCACCAGAGGTCGTACTCCTGGCAACTTTGATACCCACTTCGATACGCAAACACACACCAAGCACACACTTCCCTGTAGCCTGTTTAGGGGTTTTACTTTGGAATTGTGGTTTTTCACCATACTACAGAGGCGTATGTAATAATGGGTCTAATCTGGGTGATGTACAGCCAGTGTACTATCGCCGGTCTTAGACTCCATGTCTTGCCAAAGGTTCTCTTACACTGCCAGAAGACTTTTAGTGTTCGAGAGACCTTCTGCTCGACGTGCTTCTTCCAAGACAGTTGCAGTGTTACCGCTTTCAATGTGGGTAGTAAGAGGCCTTCCATATTGCGTTCCCTAGTGAATAGCACTAAGGTACTTTTTGTAGGATTTACCGAAAGACCATGCAATTCGCACCAATACTCAATCTTATTTAGAGCTACCTGCATTTTATTGCATATAACTTCAAGTGATCGTCCTGAGATTAATACGCACACATCGTCTGCGTAGGCATGGATGTGTCCAATTTCCTGCAGATCATAAAGAAGAGAGTCCACCACGAAACACCAAAGTAGGGGAGAGAGTACACGGCCTTGTGGGCAACCCTTCTTAACCTCAACCCTGACTCCTTCATAGCTTTCTCCATCCATGGTAAGCAGTCTTTTGGATAGCATAGAGTGGATCCATCTGACAATGATTTCTTCTACTCCATGACGTCTGATAGAAGAGCACATAGAGTCAAAGGTAGCACTGTCGAAAGCTCCTTCAATGTCCAGAGCGTGCTCTCTTGTTTCCAGCCCTTTTTCGATTATGCTAACGCACTCGTGTAGAGCCGATTCGCAAGATTTCCCACTTCGATACGCATGTTGTCTAACGTTGAGAGGGTTTCGACTTAGAACCCTCGTCCTAATGTGCTTCTCCACCATACTCGAACTTAGGCAGGAAAGTATGCATCCGTGTCTGACACCCGCCACTACATTGATCGGATCTGAGAGCATTGCATCATGCATAACTTTAAATTTAAAGCTCGAATATTGCGTTTCTCTCAAAATGCAAAATTTTACGCGTATACCTTTTTGTCCAAGTGCTCTGAATACGTATTCACTTTTAACACAATCGAATGCTTCTTCGAAAGTCACTAGGCTGCCAGATTTTACAAATTTTCTTAATGAAACAATATTGTCGATACACGAATGCCCGACGCGAAAACCAGTTTGTTGTTCCCATAGCGCATTGCTTACTTTTTTGTTGTATTGAGTAACATAATTTCTCTCCAATTTGACAATCCGTGGGCGATCTTTCTTTTGGTATGTTGATTAGTATGCCTTGTAAGCAATCAGGCGGCTGCTTTTCTCTTTTCCAGATAGCCTTAAAAAGAGAGTATAGAAGGTTTGCACTTATCGACGCATTTGCACTAAGCGTTCCTGCCGTAACGCCATCGATGCTTGGCGCTTTGTTCACTTCCAGAGATTGTGCTGCTTCTACTATTTGCGTAATATCTGGGTGCCTACAGTTGATTTTATTATTGCGTCGAATTTCATCTCTTCTTCTTAATTGGCGCGATAACCGCTTACGCGACTTTGACCGAGTTTAACAAAGCGCGCCAGTCTTTTCTTTCTCGTGCTAACCGGCGCCAGTTGGACACACGAAGTGAAGCCAAGTCCTACCACCAGCTGGTACCGCATCGAATACTTTCAAAGCCGGAGCGTTTGTATCCATTCGGACGACATGACCCAGCCAACGTAGCCGCTGGATATTTATTCGCTGCGCTATGTCTACGTCGTCGTAAAGCTCATACAGCTCATCGTTCCATCGTCTGCGATATTCGCCGTTGCCAACCTGCAAAGGTCCAAAAATCTTGCACCGAATCTTTCTCTCGAACACTCCAAGCGTTGCTTCATCGGATGTTGTCATCGTCCAAGCTTCTGTGCCATACAATTGAACGACTATAATGAGAGCCTTATAGTGTTAGTTTTGTTCGTCGAGAGAGAATTTTACTGCTCACTTGCCTACTTAGTCCAAAGTAGCACTTGTTGGCAAGAGAGACTCTACGTTGGATTTCAAGGCTGACATTGTTATCGGTGTTAATGGTGGATCCTAAATAAACGAATTCTTTTACAACCTCGAAATTATAACTCTCAACAGTGACGTGGGTGCCGATACGCGAGTGCGCCGACTGTTTGTTTGAAGACAGGAGGTACTTCGTTTTGTCCTCGTTCACCACCAGACCCATTCGCTTTGTCTCTTTATCCAGTTTGGAGAAGGCAGAACCAACAGCGCGGTTGTAATTTCATCTATTATGTCTATAAACTCAAGCGCGTTTTCATCTAGTTTTGGCGCAAGTTACAGAAGTTCAAGAAGTGGTCTAGCATCTTTTGGTTCAGTCAACAAAATTCGGCTTAGATTTCTTATTATGTAGTTACCTTGCTGGTGTTTTCCTGCCGGCTAGTCTTCCAATGCACGACTGCATATCTAACTTTAAGGTTTCGTGATGCGGTTGCTGTTTCTGCTTCTAGAGCGATTGAATTAGCCTAATATATAATATTAGTTACAAGAACATAAATATATTTGCCAAAGCTAACACGCCAAATTGCGAGAAGCTTAAAATATTTGAATAAAGGGTTATTTTAGCAACAGTAAGAAACATTCCGTTAGGCAAATCATTTGGAGTTTAAGCAAAGCATTTAGTGTCGTCTGTAAACAAGGTAATTCAAAGACAAATAAAAGGCGAGTGCTGCTGTTAGAAGTTCTGAACTTTTGGTACTTTCCAAAAATCCAACAACGCTTGCTGTTACTTAATATTAGTACACCTGGCATGCTACTCCTGAATTGTCTTAATTTACAGACTAGACCGCAATCGCTATCATGGCGACCATTCTCAATGATACAAGAAATGAAAGGACCGCATCACGTATCATACTTGTACTATAGGTCGAATACTTCCCCTGTACGGAGGCAGAAACTGCAATTGCGTAAAAAGAAAAAGGTGCTGCGAAGAAAGGAAAATTAACACATTCACGACCAAAGAAATTAAACTTTTCAACAGGATAAAAAAAATTGTCTTTATTGCTTGTTAACTACGCATTCAAGGTGGCTGAATCTTCTATAGCGCATTTTTCACAAAGTAATAGAGTTTGTATCGGCTTACATTGAAATGAAATCAATAAATATATTTGATAAGATATACTCGAGCCAGCACTTGTGATCACTGTAGCTGAATGAGTTAGTGCGTGATTACCCTTTGGAAGTGCCCGAGTTTGAAGTGCACGAAACACCAAATGATAGAACAGTTTTTTCTAATAGTGGTCGCTACTCGGCAGGTAATATATAGTAAACCCCAGAGAGTATTTTTTTCCACGAAAAAACTCCTCATAAATAACTATCTACTATTCGGAGTCGGCTTCAAATTGTAGGTCATTCCATTTATGGAAAAATATCAAGACAGCTTCGAGCTAATCTAACAAAATAAGTATCATTATCATACTCAGCGTAGCCTAAAAGTCTTTGGCAGTGTATGCGCCTCTAACGGTGATGCTCTAACTAGCACAGTGTTGACATAAATAGACAAATTCCTAATTGATTGGTTAGTTATAGTGCTTCTGTTTTCGGAGAATTAAGAAAAACCAAACGCCGAAAACGAGTCATCTTTCAACAAGACAATGCGGGCTCTCACGTATCGACGCACACAAGAGAGCTTTTAAGCACTCAAAGATCGAATCATCTTCCTCATATCTCTAATGAGCACTTAATGATTTCTTTCAAAAATTAAATGCGAGGTTAACGTTTTTCAATGCCTGAAGAATTTATCAAAGCCTTTAAACGGCTGATTTTGGAGGTATCCACTTTTAAGTTGCAGAAGTGGTTTAAAAATTAATTCAAGTGTATTGACTTCTTTAAGGGAAATATTTTGAAAAACAATAAAGTAATATTCATTATTGGTTTACTGTGTTTTCAACATTGAACGCAAAATATAAAATACAACCCTCGTACTCGTAAGTGCATATGGAAATGACGCTAAGTGTGGCAGCGCGTTGTTGTTTTTCACATACAAATAATAGAAAAATGAATGCCGACAAATGGTAATTATAATCGGCAGCATAGAAATAATTCCACTACAAGACACTTCTGGAGTAAAAAGCAATTAACAACAATAACATACTATCAAACATACATGCATATGTACGTACAACCACCGCATTACTAGCACTAGCAAGCAAGAATAAAAGCCAGAGGGGGCGACCTAAAGTGGAAAGAAAGACGTACTCAGGAGTGGTGACAAGAACAGATGCAGCAATATCATGAATCATAATTGCATATTAAATAGAACGCACTTACACACGAACCTACATACATACGTACGGACATATATGTATACACCATGAGTGTAGGCCGTGTGTAATCTACATAATTGCTTGATGCCGGTTTGTCCCATAAGAGAATCGCTTTTGATGCTGTCCCCAATACAGAAATGTATTATTGTTGTGCTACCATAAGAAAATAGAAAAACAATCAGCAAGCATGTGTTCGAATTGTCGGCAGCGGCTGCTAACAACTATAAGCGGCGTGCTAACAAGAAGAGGCGTAGACAAATCGGGGCGTATACGTAACCTCATTAACACGACAATACCAACGGAAGTGAATGTGTGCAAGCGGAAGCTAAACAAGACCCCTATTTACACACATACGAGTATACGTAAATGTATGTGCATGTATAAACGAATTATGTATGCTTGTGTGCATGGTAGTTGAACAAATTGGTTGGGCTAGCGAAATGACAAATTGTGTTCGTATCCGTTTAAGTAGTGCCTAGTACTTGGTAGCACGTAATACCGACCGAGCTAAATAAAATGTGGCATGGGTATGAAAGAAAGGGTCTTTAAAATACCTCTAAATAAAAAATACCTGTCTAAGCATTAAAATCTAAAAACAGAAAAAATTCTACACAACGAAAACAAATAAATCACCAGCAGGCAAAGGTTCAGCAATTTACGTGGCATCAACATATTAACCCTCTATCTGTCTTCTCTTTAGAGCAATATAAGCTTCAAGAGCGGAATTTGGTAGCTATTATTTCTTCAACTTTATTATCATATTCCACTGTCAGAACCATGTTATTTTTATACCTGCGCACTTGGGCACAAGGGTATTTCAATTTTATTGCCTTAATGGTTGCATGTCACAGCGTAAGGGAATCGAGATAGATATAGACATACTACTGTGGGCAAAAAGTAAGGTGAATTTGGTTGTAAAATGAAAAATCGTTATTTATTCTTGTAAATCAATTTCATCCCCTTCAAAATAATCCCCTCTCGATGAAATACAGGTATGCCAACGATTTTTCCAATCCCCGAAACATGCCACATAGTCCATTTCCGATATAGCCATCAGCACCTTCTTCGATTCAGTTTTTATCTCCTCAATCGACTCGAAACGCGTTCCCCGGAGTGGTCTCTTGAGTTTTGGGAATAGCCAGAAGTCACACGGAGCCAAATCAGGCGAATACGGTGGTTGCGGAACGATATGCGTGGAATTTTTGGCGAAATGGTCACGAAGAACAAGTGCAGTGCGAGACGGGTTGTTGGCCCATAATTCTGGTCTTTTTAGAAAAATTGCTTCACGTAAACGACGCATAACGCTCAAATGATATTCCTTATTAACAGTTTGGACAGGTGGAAGGAATTCATAGTGCACCACACCACGAAAATCAAAAAAAAACTGTCATCAAGGCCTTTATTTTTGAACGACTTTGACGTGCTCTTTTCGATCTGGCCTCGCCTTTAGCACGATATTCGCTTGATTGGTCGGTTGTTTCAGGGTTGTAAGCATAAATCCAAGTCTGATCTCCCGTAATGATGCATTTGAGCTTGTCCCGATAGTCTGAAAGCATTGTTACACACACATCAAGGCGACGACGTTTTTCCAAGAAATTGAGAGTTTTCGGTACCAAACGAGATTTGACTTTTCGTAGGCATTCACATGAAAGTTGGACCAGATGTTATTAACAGTGCTGCCAACTCATGAAAAAAGTAACTAGAGCGAAATTTTAATCCCGCGAAGTTTGACAAATAAATTCACCTTACTTTTTGCCCACAGTAGTACATATGTACACCAAAAGGCACAGAAAGATATGACGAACTAATTAAGCCATGTGCGTCCGTGAGCACGATAGGTTAGGTTTATGTGACAGTCGGCAGTAGAGTGGGAAAGAAACTCTTTTAGACGTAGGTCCGACGTGGTGCCACAGTGCAATGCCGGAACCTTGGTGTTCATTTTTCATGGAACCAGTGAGAATCTATTATTAACCGTAGGATAGGTTATATCCTAACACCGAATAGTTCCGTAAGTGAGTCAAAATGGTATTTTCCAACAACCTTGCTCTAGTCCTCTGTAAGGTTGGACAATTACAGAGAAAGCGTTGTGCTATTTCTTCCTCTTTCTCGCCTCTACAACTTTTGCAGTATTCATGCGAAAATACTCCTAGCCTAGAAGAGTTCTTACCTAACAGTCATTGCCCGGTGACCTTCGAGATGTTTTCTCTTGAGACGTTGAACAATTCTCCTACTCTGGTTAGCCTGGTTGTAACACAAGTATTCTCTTCTCTCTATAACCTATTGGCCTTCTGCAAAATAATGTTTTTTATCTTTAATTTACAAGTTGCCATAGGAATCCCAATATTGCCTCTGTTTTCAAGCAGTTGAAGATTAACACCCTTTCTGGCTAGCTCATCGGCTTTGCAATTTCCTTCAATATCTCTATGTCCCGGACCCCATATAAGTCTCACCTTGAAGACGGTGCTAATATAATTTAGAGCTGCCAGGCATTCCTGAGCATCCTTTGATCTTAGTATAACTGTCTCCATTGATTTGATGACCGCCTCGCTGTCCGCAAATATATTTATTGTAGTTTTTGTTACGGCGCAAGTGTTAAGGTACACAGTAGTTTTCTTAATGGCTAAGGCTTCTGCCGGGTAGACGATACAGTAGTCCGGAAGTCGGACAGATAATTCTAATCCTAATCCGTGTAAAAATTTATTTCCCCTTTTCTCTATGGTCTTTGAGTTTGCCATGCTCTTGAGTCATGCTAGTCTTGAAAAACCTGTCGAAGATGGGCTTAGGGAAAGAGTAGTCGATTTCTTCATTATAACTATTTATAGTATATAGTATAGAAGCGTGGCTAAAGCGCCAGGTCTTCCATAGCGCCATACTATTAAGTCTAAGCGCTGAAGCGGTACGACGATAACTCGAGCGAAATCAGGCAGTACCCAGGCTCACCTTTCACATCGAGGTTATTTCCAAACTAGACAAAAACGTGATGGCTATTATAAATGAAGAGAAATTCTTCAAATTTAATACAAATGATGTGCAAAAAAAACAAATATATATACATACGACGCAAGTAAAATTTTGAAAAGATTGCGGTGCCACGCCCACTTCTAAGTAAATGAGGACAAAACTTACTCATGGAAGACACTAAATTTATTTTTTTGTTCGAGTCAAAAAATTGGAGTTAGCCCAAAACTAAAAGTCTACTTGAATGTGCGCGGGTATAAAAAGTTCGGTCCTGATCGAATTGAGAACTTCTTTATTTGTTTTTTGGTGTTGTACAGAATCAGGTACTTGTTGTGCATCTCTTACATATACCGGATGCATCCGGTATTTGAGGACATGCATGTAACAGCTATAACTTCCCAAATCCTTACCATTTTTTTACTGCTTTTTTCCACATAAGACATCGTTGACGACCGCTCAACTCATGAAATGATTTGCATCGACATCGACTTAGAAGTCTGTAATTTTCTTAAGAGCGCCTGTTCACTCGTTCATAAGGTTCACCGTTAATTGGAAGCATCAAGTGGCGATGCAGAATCTGTTGCAAAACGCAAAGAATACGAGGAGCATTGCGACACTGCCCGATCTGCAGAATTTATTCATTGACGAGGACTCCACAAAATAATAAGATCCCCTACGAGGGAGCTTACTGTTTCTGAGAGTCTTATACGTCAAGTGGTCCATGAAGGTCTTCTGTATACATCCCAGGTTATGAGCAGAAGATAGTTTATTTCGGCGCAAATACGAAATCAACGAGTCATACAATCAGAAAGACGTCTAAACAAAATTAAACACTCTGAAGCCCCTGAGATGTTATGATTTTTTTTTTATTCACGAAAAAAATTTTGAATAACCAACCAAAAAAATTACAAATTGCTATGTTTCAGTGCTTCACGCACACGAAGTCATGCCACTATGGTTTCAGGTTTTGGGGGCAACAAAGTGAATTCAGCTGCATATATCGAGGTTCTAGAGACAGTAGTGAAACCCTGGATTGATAGTTTATGCGTTGACAGCACAGACATCTTTCAGCAAGACTCTGCACAAAGCGATGTCGACATAAGATTGGATGGCTGAAAATTTCCATGACCATATAACACCGAACTTATGGCCGCCTAACTCCCCAGATCGTAATCTCTTGGATTACTAAGTATGAGGCGTAAATGAGCGTAAAAGCTTATAGAGATACTAGTTTTTCTCCGAAGGCTGCAATTAATACCGTTACGGTAAAAATGAATAAGTAAATAGCATTTGGTTCGGGCACGCATCCGTTTCCGGACCCGTATCGAGGAGGTTATTGCAGATATTTTCTTGTTTTTTTGTTTTTATTTACATGAGAATGAGAGTTATGAATAATTAATTCACTAGAGAAAGGTGCTTCAACGATTTTATAGTTGTACAATAAGGTAATGTACCTTAAAAAATTCGTGAAATTGCATTAAATTTTGTGCACAATAAACGCTAATTAGTTTTACTCTCAAGATCTCTTCAACCATACACAAAATATATGAGTATATAATTCGAAAGTTGTAATTAAGGCCCTCGTCTCATTTGAAATGCTGTTTGTTTTTGGGTGTTTCTTTAAAAGCGTCTAAAACGGAAACAAAAAGCTATTCTTTATTTTTGTTTTCAGTATTTTATTTTTTGATCTATTAACTTAAAAATTTAAATTAAAAATTCATCTTACATTGCTTGCATCATGAAAATAATATGCTGGGTAATAGCATGGAAGTGCTTTCCTTTCATTTTGCCGCCATTTAAACACAATCGCGTTCTTCTGCTTTTGATGCGTATGTGCATGCATACATTTAGGCGTCAACTCCCATGCTCCAACTCCCTCCCTTCAAAGCTTTGCGTTTGTTCGTTTATATGCAAAATAAAAAGGCAAATTGCAAGTGCAGATGGTGTCGTGCTCTTAGGGTAAAAGCAGGCATTCAAGGAATTTGACTTCAGAAAAGGCTTTGCTCATTAAAAGCTAAACCGCCACTGAACAGTTCAATTAAGTTGCTTCAGTTGGCTGCTGGCAGCGGTGCAATTGCACATATATGACTTTTTGTGCATTTGCATGTATATATATGTATAATATATAAGAATATGTGTGTGCATACGAATACATACATAAAGTAATTGAATTGCCCCTCTCACACAAAGGGATCATAGCAATCCAATTGATTGAAATGCGAGTCGGAGCTTGTGAAATGTATTGCTTGACATTTAATTGGGTAAATTTATTAAGCTTTCGTTTGATTTGGTGTCAGATAAACATATTATAATATTTCAAAGTAAAAGCATGACGAATATTTGGATAAACTCACTCATTTTATATGCAATTTAACACTTATAGCGGCAACTGCACGAATTTTACTTGTCTGAAGTGCAAATCCATTTTCATAAGCTAATGGCCATAAACAACTAATGACAGGGCATAGTGATGCTCATATGAAAACGAAGCCGATACTAGTGTATGTACATATGTATGTATGTATGTATGCAACCAATCCAGACGTGTTAATTCGCTCATTTCGGAGGGTGCAATTTCGCTTTTGGGTATCCATAAATGAACATTTATACGCCACTTCATCCACATTTCAGGAGGAAAATTGAGACAGATGCCACATTACATACTTTTAGTATGCGGAGATAGCGCAGACTACATCGAAGCTGAGTCTGAGTGAATGGATCACAAGTGCACTGGGTGTGGGGGAGCGATAAATTATGTGGGGTAATGGCTATGCGAGAACACCTGATAAGCAGCATACCATAGCAGTCAGCTTAACGCAACTTTCTCGACAAAAAACCAAAAAAAAACCCGCCAAAGTTGATATGGTTCCGACGCAATGCGTATGTGTGTAAGAAAATCTGACAGGCAATTTTCTTTTTACACTTCTAATAAAGATACAATCACCTGAAGTGACAAAACCAGCAGCCATCACAGTAAAGGTGTTGGTTCTGCTTTTCTGTCACTTCCTTTACACGAATATGTTGAGCGGAAAATAAAAAAAATACCATATATATGGAGGTATATACATAGGTATGTATGTATGAGTAGTAGTAGTACTTACATGCTATAAAAAAAACAGAATGAAAATTCTTTAGGGAGTAGAGGAAAATAGGGTTACGCCATTGAAATTGGAATTTAGAAAAAAAATGAGTGAAATTCAATATGTGTATGTATTATATGTATTTATTTTAAGTGAAGTAAAAAGTTCTCATCGTTTTTCGCTTGATGTCCTTGGTGAGCCATATATCACGAAGAATAATATAAAGATGATGTCATGCTTCAATTTAAAGTTTTTTGAGAGTTTTTTCACTCCACCACATATCATCCGGTACATAGTACAGGTATAGAATTATTTCGCGAAGTTAATGCGAGAAAGTTACTTAAAAACTTAGAGTATACCTGATACCGTAAAGCGTTTTGCTGATTTCTGTAAGTATAATCTTTTTGTACTATAGTACTTTACAATAGCCATACATTCCATTCCATACCAAGACCGCTGGGTTGTTTTCACGTACTACCATTTGGGTGATTTGGGTCCGTATCTACCAGGTATATACCTATGAAGTGAGAATTTCAGCTATTAGTCCATAGATGTAGCTAGGAGTATTTTTAAACCTTCCCAAATGTCTTGTTTTTTTCGTGTGCCATCTGTCAATAATATTCAGTTCATTGTTTGTTGCGTTTCATACAATAATGCATTTTTGTCGCTCATAAAAATGTCGAATTTCGTGCCTTCAAACTACGATTTGCCGACATCGTGAAACCACTTGCGAAATGCTGCTCTCCCGGTTCAAAAGGAAGTCTTTTTTGCATCGAATCGTTACAGGTGATGAAAAATGGGTGTATTTCTCCAATCCCAAGCGTAAACGATCGTATAGTCCGCCCGGCCACAAGCCAAAAACAACGGCCAAACCAAATCGCTTCGGCCGCAAGGCAATGCTGTGTGTTTTCTGGGATCAGCGTGGTATGATTTGGTATGAGCTATTAAAACCAGGTGAAACATTTGACGGTGCACGCTACCAACGACAATTGGCCGATTTGAACAGCGCTATACACCGAAAACGCCCAGAATATGCCGATCGGCGTCACAAAGTCATTTTTCTTGATGACAATGCACCGCCACATCGAACAAGAGCAACCCGGGAATTTGTGGAGACGTACGATTGGGAACCGCTGGTGCATGCGACTTACTCACCAGACTTGGCGCCTTCCGATTATCATTTGTTTGCATCGATGGGCCACGCACTTTCCGAGCAGCGCTTCAATTCTCACGAAGAAGCCAAAAAATGGCTTGCTGATTGGTTTGTGGCCAAAGACGGTCAAATTTTTTGGCGCGGCATCCACAAATTGCCTGAGAGATGGAAAAAATGTGTCGCTAGCGATGGCTATTATTTTGAAGATTAAATTTGTAACCAGTTTTTGTTAATAAACGTTTGAAATTGAAAAAAAGTATCATTTCATAGGTATACACCTGGTAAACAGGATGTGGTATTTCTTCCATATAGCCATCAAGAAAATGGGAGTTAGACGGACTCCCTTCGTATCTCTTTCGTTCTCTAATGCAGTGTTCCACTTTGCGTGCCCTTAAAATTAATTTTCAATACTTCTCTCGCTACAAGCGAATTTATTGACCGCTGGAAAGTCTCATTCATTACTCCGATTCTTAAATTTGGAGCAAATTTGGAATGATATAAGCCATAGAGCCATATCTAAACTCACCACTTGCACAAAGCATTTTGGAAAGGTGGTGAAAGTTTAATTGCACTTCTTTGTGAACGAAATAATTGATTGGCATCGACATGGCTTGCTGTCACCGTACCCGAATGGATTGGTGCGTGATTACCATTCGGAATTGTGAGAGTACGCAGGTTCGAATCTCAGTGAAACATCAAAATGAAGATAAAGTTGTTGCTGATAGCGGTCGCCTCTCGGCAGGTAATGGCAAACCTCCGAGTATAGTTTTGTCATGAAAAAACTTCTCATAAAAAACCGTTGTGGCTCGAAGTCGGCTTAAAACTGTAGGTCCACCATTTGTGATACAACAATAAGACGCACGCCAGAAAGTGGAGGATAAGCTCTATCAAATAGCTAACAGAAAGGTATGCGCCATTTATTTATTTATTTACAATATTTATCGACATGGCTTTGTCTATGGGCGTACCACGGCTACAAGTCCGACTGAGTTCTCCCAATTTTGGATTTCATCGTTTAAAATGTGTCATCAATTAGATGTTGTCGATACATATTTTTCTAAAACTTCCGTTACTGCTTCGCCTAGTACTACGAGTATATATAGTAGTGTTGTTGAAGCTTTAAAAGTTAGGTTTCCATTCAAACATTCTTTTTTGGTTAAGGTCCTACCTGTTTAATCGGACCACATAAGTCGAAAATGTTAGTACCAAGTCATACCACTTTTGATGTGCGTCCTCTTCCGGTCCTCAATCCCTCGTCGGGTATAGGGTATAAACCACGCCTGCGCGCCATCTTGGGTAATACGTGGTAATGTACTTTAATCGCTTTGGCTCTTCCCGATGCTTCTAGGTTCCTTTTCGACTGCTCGACTCCAACTTTCTCTTGGTCTATTAGGCTTGCGACCAGCATTCCCAAGAGGATTCCAGTCCAGTGCCTTTCCGGCAATACATTTTTTTCTTTGCATAGAGTGTGATCAATCTACCTTCATTTTTGTTGTTTTATGAGCATTTCGACTACTTTCACTTCCGCCTTTTTTTAGCAAATATACGGAAAATTGCAACGATTTAGGTTTTCTTAAAGGAGGCCCCAAATTATAAATTTGACCACTTTTCATTTGCAGCAAGCGTAAAGCAAAACCGAAACCAACCGATGCCACTGGATTATTACTGGATTTGAAAAACCTCAATTTTTTGTTGGCGTTAAGGTTGTTATTACGCCACACAGAAAAGAGCATACCAAATGCGACTCTTCCTTGTCAATGCGAGATTTGACCTTTTCAACCATTCCACGAAAAGCTCACACCTCGCTACCAAAATATGTATAGAACCTTTATTAAAATATTTATAGTTGGTTTTTAGCATTCGTGGTCTATTACTCTTTCTTCGTTTTTTATTACATTCGTGTCTGTTTTAACCACTCTAAGTTTCTGCTGCATGAAGATGATTTGAAATTTGTCAATAGAATTATTTGCATCTCAGATATTTCGTTATTACAATGTGATTTAAATAATCTTTCCGACGGGAGTAACAGAAACTATTTGGCGCTCACTATCGGTATCATGTTTTCCCATGACCTTCGATTCAGTCCTAAACCCGATTGCCTCTACTTACAAACTATATTACCCAACTTGTGTTCGTCACTCTGAACCTGAACCTAAGCGGAAGCCAACCAAAAAATAAGCCGAATTTTTATGCATAATCTTAAAAATTTTCTTTACGAAGCGCAGCTGACCCTCTTATAGGGGACGGGGGTCGGCATCTGCTTCCAGGTTTAACCGGCAAGCTACCATAGAAGCGGCCAGTACCTCTAGGCGGCGACTTGGGAAAACCAGCGAGTGCCACTCCTAAAAGGCAACGATCCACAGAACAAGCGAAAGAAAAGGTCGCCAAAAAACAAACAGAAGGTGGCCTTAAACACCAAACATTTGCTGAGGTCGTCCAAAGCGGGCTTGTATAACCGACTATTGGCTATTTGGCAGACATTACTTGAGACTTGTAGTTTGCTCCCATGGCTATTGTTGAAGCTGTAGAGCTGAAGAGGAGGAGGAAGAAAGGAGGAAGAAACACTTGAGCGCTTCATAAGAGCTCCAAAATGGTTTCATAATGGACCTGTAAGGTCTAAGTGAGTTGGACGCACGGACCGACTACCACCATAACCTAACAAGCCGCGTCAGGTGGCTAATACAAATAATTTCATTCAGTTTGGAAAGTTGTCGATGATCAAAAAGTGGCTGAGTTGATCAATTTTCGCTCAAATCAAAAACTTGCAAAACAGTCAATGGTGCTCGATATCGATTTACACTACACTCCCTGGAAGTGTAATGTAAAAAATGGGGAATATCTTAATCAGAATCTTAAGAAAACCTCTAAGGCTTTATAGCCTTTATAAGTCCAAAGTCGTTCAAAGATCGCGTGGATTTTGGAGAATTTTTTTAATATAAATGACTTCCGAACAAATGTTTTATTTGAGCCAAATTGCATTTATCTCATCGATTTATTCTAAGAATGCATTTTTATATATTAGTGATTAATATAATCGATAAGGCGAGTGTTTTTGTTGTAAACAGTTGATGTGTTAATTTAATAAATGAAAATTAATGAAAAAGGTATCATCAGCCTACTGAAATCTTCGTTATTTCCACTTAAGTGAAAATTCAACTTAAAATGTTTTAATGACGTTAGTTGACGAGTTGGAGATGCAATCTACGTGAATAAAATAAAGCTGCCATAGATTGCATAAATCTTTTAGATTGTATTTAAGTAAGTACTAGTAAGTATAAATGCACTTACATATTTCATACACTTTGAGTGGATGATATCGTTAAATCTTAACCCTCAAAATCTCGTCTTGAGTGAGTGCGTGAGTGATGAACTGATTTGAGCAACTGATTTTGACTGCCTTTGTGGGAGCGAACAAAAGTGTAACGCCGCAATTTATTTTAGTCATTCTCATGCTATACGCATATACATAATATTCGTACAAGGTGGTGCTTATCAGAAGATTTATGATTTTTGCAAATGGCGTGGTACGTCAATCATATCTGAATTTTGTGAATTATGAAAAGATTTAAATGGAAAAAATTCCCAGCAGACAGGGAACACGACTTATATGGAGCACAAAAGAAAGTATCGGGCATATTAAGAAATAGAAAAAAACCTTTAAATGAATACCTATCCTTCCCAAAAATCTATATACCCATTTGGGAATCTCACATTAAATAGCTACTCAGCACTGAAAATTATTGATGATATTCAGAGCCTAAATAAGATATGGTAAACTGCTTGATAATAAACCTTTTAGAAATTCCGGATGAATACCATCGAGACTAGCTGTAAAACTGTTAATAATTTGAAAACATGGAAACCGAAGAAAAAGAAGCATAAACAATTTGACAAACCTTGTAAACCCTCACGATGGTTCCATATGTGGTAGTCCACGCAAGTGGGAAAAGTTATTGATCGCCATTCACTTGGGAGTGACCAGGACGATTGTTCTGCATATGGTTCAAGCAGCTCACAAGTCCCGGGATTAGCCCAAGTATCCTCTGGGTAGCTTCCGAACACCCGTTCGGGAGTGAGCCAACGTAAGAAGGCATTTCAGTATAGCTGGTTATGCGCTGGATATGGGACCCGCCACTTAAAAATCCCTTCAATGAAAAGATTTACAAAGCCTCGGACGAGAACTATCTTTACTGATGACGATCCCTGCAAACGAAATAAGGAACATGATTTGAAGGCATGCACCTGGAATGTCCGGTCCCTTAATGGGAAAGGTGCCTCTGCCCGGCTGGTTGATGTCAACGTGAGAGTAAAGGCTGACATCACTGCCATTCAAGAAATGCGATGGACAGGACCAGGCAAGAAAAACTTAGGACCTTGCGACGTCTACTACAGCTTCCTTGTAAAGGAGCGCAAATTCGGTGTCGGAATTGTTGTGGGAGAGAGACTTCGTCCCCAAGTATTGTCGTTCACTCCGGTGGACGAGCGCCTCGCAATAATCCGCACAAAAGCCCGTTTTTTTACATGTCGCTAATTTGCGTTCATGCCCCGACGGCAGGGAAGGATGATGCGAGCTAAGATTCCTTCTTTGAGCGCTTGGAACGTTCCTATGAGTGCTGCCCCAGCCACGGCATAAAAATTGTGCTTGGCGACCTCAACGCCAGGGTGGGCAAGGAGGGAATTTTCCGCCCCACAGCCTGGACATTGAAACATCCGGTACGCACATAGGTTGATTGACTTCGCGAGGACTGAAACATGGTAGTCTGCAACACCAGATTCCAGCATAAAAAGATACACCAAGCTACCTGGCTGCCTCCTGATCGAAAAATACGAAACCAGATCGATCATGTTGTGATAGATGGAAGACACGCTTCTAATGTATTAGATGTCCATACGATCTTGTTTCAGCCAAACTGCGCACACGCCTCTGTGCAGCAAAAACCGTACATCTACCTACGCAAAAAATGTTCAACATCGAAAAGCTGCAGTCGCAACAGACCACCAGAAGATTTGCCACTCGACTCGCAATGGATCAACATTTCTCGTTATCTACGGAAATCGGATTCCGGCGAGCGCGAAAAAACAGTTGGTACGACTACGAATGTCTTCTGCCACAGAAAGAAAATATGCTGCCTGTAGAGCTATGTTGCGATCGGACGCACCTCGAGCCATGTGGGATCGCTACCAAGAGCTAAGAAAATAAGAGAGACGTATTATCAGCAAAAAAAAAGGCCGAAATACTTGAGTGAAGTTTTATACATAGTATGGGTATTATACATAGTTTTAAACTATACCAAGATAAAGACCCTATGCATAAAGCCCATACGTGTGCAAGGTGAAGTCCAAAATAAATAAGACTGAGCTAAAAGAGAAACGACAGGAGCTTTGTTCTGATAACTTCGAGTTTATTTATTCGAAATAGTCCTCTTTGGCCTCGATACACTGTTTGCCCGATCTAAAAGCTTTTCGAAAGAATGTTTTAAATCATTGACCGGAATGCCCTCCAGCATGTCGGTACAATCCTTTTGGATGGTCTCTACGGACGCAAAGGAAAATGGCTAAATGTAATTTTCCGAATAGTTAGAAGTCACAGGGAGTTTCAGCTTCCTCCTTCGTGGTATTTAGGGCGACTTCGGCGAATACGATACAACAAACGCTTCAAAATGCCAAAATAGAAAATTGCATTGACGGTTTGGCCCTTTGGCACGAACTCCTTGTAGGCAACTCCCATGGAATAGTAAAAACAATTGAGCATCGACTTGTTTTTTGACTTCTCCAAAAGTGATTTTTTTGGTGGTGGCTCGTCTGGGGCCTTCCATTCGGCACTTTGACGCTGAGTTTTAGGTTCATGTTGGAAACACCACTCTTCATCACCAGTTATAATGTTGTCAAGTATGTTCTCGTCTTTTCTCGCCTCTTTAATAAGGACTTTCGAATGTGTAATTCTGAGCAATTTTTGGTCCTCAGTCAAGTTGTGCGGAATGAAACGTGCACAGATCTTTTGTATGTTATAATGAGATAAATCGATGGTTTGAAGATATGCAAGTCCGATTACATAAATTTCAACGATGATTTCGGTTAATTTTTGATAAATTTACGAACAATTTTGATGGAGTTTTCGGTGATTACTGATTTTGGGCGGCCCCTATGATCATTGTCATTTATGTCTCCACAATCATCTCTGAAACTTGTAAACCACTCAGGAACCCTGACTCGAGATAGACAATCATCGCCATAAACAGTTTTCAATCACCCGATGTAAATCCCATAGAAAACTTGTGGGACAAGTTGGATCGGCGTGTGCGACAGAGACCTATTTGTTCTCCCGGGGAACTAAAGAAACTAATTTTGTTAATTTTAAGCATTTTTGTATGATTAATTTGTTACCGTATTGAAAACCCTATTACTAATGTTGGCTGAATTGTTGACTACTTTTTGTTTTCGTGCCCTATTTTGTTAATGGCA
This sequence comes from Anastrepha fraterculus, assembly GCA_037575425.1. Classification (NCBI taxonomy): domain Eukaryota; kingdom Metazoa; phylum Arthropoda; class Insecta; order Diptera; family Tephritidae; genus Anastrepha; species Anastrepha fraterculus. The sequence continues at coordinate 38,751 of JAYXIM010012616.1, read as the reverse complement.
ATTAAATTTCTCCAATTTTTGGCAATATGTAATTGAAACAAATATATATGTCAAGCCACTGTGTACTGAAAAAATAACTTCTTTTATTTTATTTAAGAATAATTCAAATTTAGGAGCATATTATAATAAAACCGTGGATTAAAGGCCCCCATAGAAAGTTATTCGTCACTCAAAATCATTTTTTAATTTTAATTTACTAAAAAAGTTACTCAAACACTAAATTCAATGATTAATTTTGCGCCACCTTGCATATTTGTATGCATTTGTGCGCTTATAACTAGCTGTTCTGGATAATCGTGTGACGGTATTTTAGCTTGTCACATGCTTATAAACAACGTGACATGACAATGTCTCGCTTCGTTGCCAACTGTACATAGTACTATGTACTCCTAAATTCGCAACACCTTCTCGTCAGCTTCTTCTTATGGAAAAAGTGTTGGAGTGTTTGACAGCAATAAGCGGCAAGTCCTGATTTATGATTTCGCACGAAATCTAGCTGCATACTCAACTATCTTTGGTACATATGTACATACTTAGCCATCCAGTTCAACTACTCAGCAGCTACAGCGCCACTTCTTGCCTCCCTTCTAAGTTGCTTAAAATATGTGCAATTTTCTCATTTCTAGCAGAAGTGTACTTTGCATAAGCTCTTTTCCAAATCTCCAACGCCAAGCGAAACAAACTAATCTGGTGGTAGAATACTCTTAATACAAAAAGATTTGTGAGCAGCACAGTAGTGCTTCCTTGCATTCTGGTCATAATGAGTTATAGTGGAAAGAATCAACAACGACGGTTGGCTCTTGTTAATGGCTCATCTAACTTTATGTACAGGATATACTCGTACATACAATATATGTGGTTGTGAACCAATCAGGACAACTTTGGTATACATGTTGAGGATGGACCATCGGATAGCTTCCGATTAAAAACTTTATACAGAATTTCAACTCTGTACTTTTCAATGATTTCTGCTCTTTGGAAAATAGTAAGACTTTCAATTTTTCCTAAAATAAAGGGTTTTCCAATAACAGGTGTTATTTTGAATAGGATTGTGCCATAGAGAGATGAATAATGATTTTTTATGGCCGGAATTGGATGTTATTAATCTGGATAACGTTTATTTTCAACAAGACGGCGCTACGTGCCACACAAGCAACGAAACCATTGATTTTTTAAGGGAAAAGTTTTCGGACCTTGTTATCTCTCGAAGAGGTGATCACAATTGGCCATCGAGATCTTGTGATTTAACACCTTGTGACTTTTTTCTTTGAGGCCACGTGAAAGAGAAGGTCTACGCCAACAGCCCAGGGTCGATTCAAGACCTCAAAGATGGAATTCGTGAGGCTATCGAGGACATAGGGCAGCCACTTTGCAATTTCATGAAAAGTATATTATCCTGTAAGCGTGGTCGTGGTGGTCATTTGTCTGATGTTACATTACACTATTAATGGCATACCTTCCTCTTTATAATGAAATAAATATCCGATCATTTATATTAAAAAATATTAGGTGCGCAACTAAGTCCTTGATGTTTTTTTATGAAAATACAACTTTATTCTGAAAATATGGTTATAAGTGAATCATTCAAAGTATTGCCCATCGCTGGCTTCTACTTTTCCCCATCTTTCTGGTAGATCTCGTAAACCATCGCGGTAAAACTGTTCATATTTTGAGGCTATTTACGGATCAAGCCATTTTTTGATGTCTTCATATGAATGGAACTGCTGGTCAGCTAGACCATGTGCCATCGATCGGAACAGGTGATCATCGGACGGTACAATATCTGGAGAATGTGGCGGGTGGGGTAGGATTTCCCATTTCAGTGTTTCCAGGTAGGTTGTAACGGCTTTGGCAACGTGAGGCCGAGCGTTGTCATGCTATAGAATCACTTTTTCATGCCTCTCCGCTTCTCGCGCAGTGCTCTGCTCAATCGCATCAATTGAAGTCGATACCGATCTCCAGTAATGGTTTCGCTTTGTTTTAACAGTTCATAATAAATAACACCAACTTGGTTCGACCAAATACATAGCATAACCTTCACAGCGTGAATATTCGGCCGAGGCGACGACGTAGAAGCATGACCGGGCAGTACCCATGACTTTCTTTTCTTTGGATTGCTGTAATGAATCCATTTTTCATCACCCGTCACGATGCGATGAAGAGAGCCCTTCCTTTTTTGCCGCTGGAGCAGTTGTTCAATGGCGAAAAAATGAAGTTCAACATCCCTTGGTTCTAACTCATAAGGAACCCAAGTCCACTGTTTCTGAATCATTCCCAAAGCACGCAATGACTTGGAAATGGATTGGCGGGTAAGTCCTAATACTCTTCTTGCGTTTGACACGGATCCTAATTGAACAATGCCTCCAATTCAGCGTCTCCGAAGGCTTATGGCCTTCCTTCACGCGGACGGTCGTCAACATTAAAATCACTGTGTTTGAAGCGACGGATCTAGGCTCGGCACGTTGTTTCACTTAAAGCAGCATCTCCATAAACTTTTTGTAGCTCTCGATGCGTTTCAGCCGCCGTTTTTTTTTCGAATGAAAGAGGAAAATCAACACTTCCCGCAAATGACGATTATTCGGCACAAAATCAGACATTTTCACAAAACCAAAAGTACATGATACCTAAACAAAATCACTAATGTGTCGAAGTAGTTTGTTTACCATATGTCTAAGCTTGGTTTATGACGTTTAGGTTATGTTAGAATCGACTAATACACGCTGCTGGCGACATCTATTGACAAACAGCGGGAACTTAGTTGCGCACTTAATAGCATTTTTCTTTGAATATCAATATAAAGCCTTTTATTGGAAAACCCTTTATATAATCAATCATACTGGCACACAAAATTTTAATACCATGCTGACAGACTAGTATAATATTAGTCCTAAGGGTTCAGAGGTGCACTAAACTGAAAATAGAATACATCTCTCAATGAAACTTGGTAGAAGAAGATGCCAGATTCTACGCCACACTCCATTTTCAAACCTTTTGGGAAGATTGGAAATTCATTAACACTTGGAACAGTTCAAAATTTGCAGTAATTTCTTGCGGAAAATGTCAAAGTTGTGGCCAAAGTCGTTATCCACGATGTTCTACAGCAGATGTTGTGTCCTTTGTTCGTTACCAGCAACATACCGCAACACTTTATACCTCACAGAAATCTTAGTCGAGAGCAGCAGAATAAACCAATAAGCGCTAGAGCGTAGTTATGTTCAAACAATGAGGGATTCCATGTCAAGTGATCCAAGTATTTTGACCATTGGAACCGATTATTCGGAAAATCGGTTTATTTGTAGGCTTAATTGCTATTTTATTCAAATGCCATACATCCTGTAAAACTATTCAATTACAACATGAGACATTTCGTCTTTCAATGCTCGCAATTGGCCTCTAGATTGTATGAATTCTCTATGAGTGTTGGTGATACTCGGAAAAGCACAATGTATGCCATGCAGCACTGTCTGAATACCCAAATGGAAGCCTAATCAATCTAATTTACTTTGAAAATTACTTGCGGCGGGGAGTGCTTAACTTGGTTAACTTTGATTGTTGTTGGAAGTTAAAATATGAAAGCTATTTGTACGTACATGCTGGTACAAGTATATGCATGTACCTATGTATGCATATATACGAGTATGCCCACAAACTTATTACTCTTCGGCCCGCTAAATTGCTACATGTCAACCCCACTTAGGCTCCATACTTACAACTAACTCATACGCAAACCATACAGTAGTGCATACGAGTACTCGTATAATGTGGAAGGCTCGACATGTGCATGTGTGCATGTGTATGTGTGTAAATACGCATATGGTATGTATGTCGAAAATGATTGAAGCAGCGGTTTGGAGGAGCTTTGCAAGTACATGAGTTAGTGCAGAAAATATTGATGATGACGACACAGATAACGTGGCTAACATACTTCTACTTATATGGCATAACATATGCTGATGCCAAAGTGTTAGTTAATATAGTCGATTCTCATACAGTCCCATGTTTATATACATACATACTTAGTATAAGTATAGTAAGATATTTTAGTATTTTGCTATTTGAATTGTGCCTGACTTTATCGAATTACTCAAGTTATTAGGTCGATTGCACACACATGCAAACAAGCACCCACACACTCAATTACGAAGTTTATGGTTGCTGTTATCCTCAGTAACAGTTATTTGCTTAACGTTTTCCATATCAGCATTAGCAACGAAGCCAATCAAATTCCTATTGCCTCTAGTTTCTCTTCTTCATTTAATGACTTTATTTCAATAAGATTAGTAGTGGAAAGCTAAATGTGTGTGGTATAAAAACACTAGTGATTTGCACTGCATATGTGTACCAGGTATGGAATTGATTAGGTTTTCATGAGTTCAAAGAGAATCTGATCTGATATCTGATTGAGTGGCTGACAGCATAACATACACAGATCACTTTAGTATGGCCTAATATGGTGAAAAGTGTGGGTAGTCTCTCTAGCACAGGATGATTGAGAAGGGTACACTCTGCCTTTCCTTACATCTTTTTTTCAATCAGCAGTAGTCGACGATCGTCGTAGCCGAAGGGGTTGGTGCTTGACTACTATTCGGTAGTGCATAGTTCCGAAAAACCGGACACGAAACCCCAGTTGATAGAAAATGGTTTTTCTAATAGCGGACGCTCCTCTGCAGACAATCACTTACCTCCAAGTGTATTTCTGATAAAGCTTCTCATAAACAATCACCTGCCATTCGAAGGCGGCGTAAAAGTATAAATGCATTATAAAACACAAGACAAATCGGAAGATGAACTCTGCCAAATTAGTAGTGGAAAGCTAAATGTGTGTGGTATAAAAACACTAGTGATTTGCACTGCAAATTTGTACCAGGTATGGAATTGATTAGGTTTTCATCAGTTCAAAGAGAATCTGATCTGATATCTGATTGAGTGGCTGACAGCATAACATACACAGATCACTTTAGTATGGCCTAATATGCTGAAAAGTGTGGGTAGTCTCTCTAGCACAGGATGATTGAGAAGGGTCCACTCTGCCTTTCCTTACATCTTTTTTTCAATCAGCAGTAGTCGACGATCGTCGTAGCCGAAGGGGTTGGTGCTTGACTACTATTCGGTAGTGCATAGTTCCGAAAAACCGGACACGAAACCCCAGTTGATAGAAAATGGTTTTTCTAATAGCGGACGCTCCTCTGCAGACAATCACTTACCTCCAAGTGTATTTCTGATAAAGCTTCTCATAAACAATCACCTGCCATTCGAAGGCGGCGTAAAAGTATAAATGCATTATAAAACACAAGACAAATCGGAAGATGAACTCGGCCAAACTCTCAAAACGGTTTTTTTTTTTTTTTTTTGAATTTTTATGTACATTTTTTCAAATTTTTATCAATTTTGTACAAAGTTTGAAAACTGTATCTAATAAAAAAGACGTTATAGAAGGTTACAGAATGAAATAAAATTTTTTTTTTTCTGAATTTTTATGTACATTTTTCAAATTTTTATCAATCTTGTACAAAGTATGAAAACTGTATCAAATAAAAAAAAATTATAGAAGGTTACAATGAAACAAAATTCTATAAAAAATAGAAAAATTAAAAAAAAATAGCAGGAAAGTGATTAAAACTGGTCAATATATCACGGCCGTATTCTTTTATTTACTCCAATTGAAGTAAGCCCTCCCAAAATGACAACACTATTCAGGTTATCAGAAAAGTTTGCCTTCGATATAGGACACGTATTCTTCGAAGTACAAAGCATTCAAACAAGAAATGCGAAACGACCTCTCGACTTCATCTTATCTCTACAGCACCAACAGAAATAATTTTAGGTGACTCCAAACCGGGTGGCATTTGGCGATTGCCCAGTGACGAGTTGTATGGACTTTTGAAACATTTTTTCTTAAATTAGGTTCCGTGTTCTTCGTTTATCGAGTGTTGGACAAAATCTAGAATGCAAAGTACAAATTACTTCACCTATTCTTCTTAGCTTTTCCTGAGCTTGTGAAAACGTGTACCCTAGATGGACTTCAACATTTGGACTCGGTTTCTTAAAACCCGAATCGAAAAATTGGATAAGTCTTCAAAATTCTTTCAAGCATTTCAATTGCGTAGCTTTCATCCAACTAACTGACTGTATACGGAAAGCGAGTTTTATAGGAGCGAAATCCACCTTGCTTATGATACCAATTACATAGATTTCAGTCCTACACCAGTCTCAGTTTAGAACGGTGGTAGTGTAATTTTCTCTCAGTGAGATACGCTGGGCGAAAATGCCAGATCCAGTACTTAGTAGTTTTTAACTATAGAAAAATGTATGCATTGCCACTTAGAAACTCGCACTGTAAAAGTCACCTATTGCCTTATGGTTATCAGGGAACCACTGTATTTAACTATGGGGTATAACATACAAACAAGACTTTCTAATACCCACGCGTACTTCGAAAATGTTACTCAGCTTAAATACAAACATGAACGTATGTATGTGTGTGCACAGTTTGCGATTCCTTAACTGCTTGTTATGAAAATATAGATGGTGCTTTTCATGGATTTGTCAGCCATTATTCCGCTTCAAAAACTTCAACTTAGCATTAGTTTACTCAATTTAGAAGCAGAAATTCGTAAATAACATAAATAAATGAAAGCACTCATCTAAATTACAGTAAATTCACATGGCTAGCCTGGTAAAGCTACCATACAGTAAGTGACGTATACGCAATGGAGGTTGCTTTAGTGGTTTTTGCCTTCACAAGTAGTTAAACATAGCCAACGGCGTTTTATAAATGCCAGCAAGTTATGAATAAAGGCCAACTAGTCATTTAGAGAAATACAAAGTGGCGCAAAATTAATCATCATTTTGTTTTCGAAAAACTTTTTTTACTGAATCAAAAAAAAAAAAAAAAGAGAAAAACAAGATGTTGTGTGATGCAAATTTTTATTTTAACCTTTACACATGCTCCATTGGATATATGTTTGTATACTCTAGTTGACAAGTGTAAAATATAATTGGAGTACGACGCAATTGGCAAAAATTGTAAATCTTCCGATAGGGTGATTAAATTTAATTAATTAAAGTTAGATTAATTCAATGCAAGAAATTTTATTTATCGCCATGAACGGCCGTAACTACTGCCAAAATAAATACGCACTTTTTTCCAGTATACCTTGACATTTCATAATGGAAAGACTTAGGACTCTGCAAAGTTAACAAATTGGACAATTGTGTTATGAAAATCGATGCTTTGTGAAAAGTGTTCATCGCGCGCTTAGGCCAACTTATCGTGTACATTACCGTTCAGCAATTAAGCCAATTTTCGGTAAAATGGGTACCTCAATAAGCAAAATTAAGCTGAAGAGCACCCCGAAGCCATTCAAGAATAGCCATTACTTCAATTGAAAACAATCGTTTGGTACACTCTATGGGACTATGGGCTGGAGGAATTATCAACTCATATTTCTTCAGAGACGAGGCTCGCGCCAATGTAACCGATGTGATTGGCGAACGCTATCGCGCCATGATAAACCTATTATTGATGTCGGAAATTAAAGCCCCTGATCTCCACACCATTTGGTTCAAACAAGACGGCATATAGCTCGTAAAAAAAGGAAACAATGGATTTAGTGCGTCGTCATTTCGGTGAGCAATTTGTCTCTCGTCTCGGACCAGTGGATTGGCCACCAAAACCGTGTGATATCACACCTTTGGACTTTTATTAGTGGAGGTATATAAAGACGAAATGCTTTGTGGATAAACCAGCTTCTATTGAAGTATTGGAAGCCATCATTACTAAAGTTTTTCACGAGATTCCGACCGAAGTCCTACAGCGAGTCATTCAAAATTGCTGTTTACGGATGGCCGAACTACAGTGCAGTTGCGGCCAACATTTGAAATGGATTATATTTCAAAAATAAATGTCATAAATGGTTCTTTATAGAAATAATAAAGATTGCCCAATCAGTTTAAATTTTCGTGATTTTATTACAATTTAAAATCCGATGCCTCAAATTTATAGCCCTCTTCATATACATATGTATGTACATTATGGTACATCCATACGAACCACTACTAGCCAAAGTCAAAATACTTTTGTGTGCAATGAATACTGATTCTTTTTTAAGCTTACTCATATATGAAAAATAACAATTATTTTTGAGTCTTTTCAACGTTTCATTAAGCTTCAATTTGATTAACTTGAAAATAATTTATAGATAAATTGTAAAAATGGGACAAAAGTTGAGAAATGTATTTAATAGGCTTCACATGCAAAATACTGACATACTTATGTGAGTCACTGTATCTGTAAATTTACAATTTTCCAGAAAATTCTTTATTTTATTTCAGCCAATTTTGTTGGACACACATATGAACTTATTTCCATTGAAACTAATTGAAGCATTCAAATTTCATGTTCATGCCTCTAGAATAAATTCACCTTAAAAGCTATTCAAAATACTTCTGAAAAATATGCACTCGTTAATGTGGCAATATATGATTTGGAAGAGAAATCAAGCATTCATTCATATGACTAAAAAAGCAATCCACTTGAGCAGCACACACACTTACAACATTTATATGGATGGTATCTTTACCACAGACAATAAGAAGGAAATCGACCTGAAAGCGATCAAATCGAAAACAAGCAATAAAAAAGTGGATACAAACCTATTGTTTGACAGCAGTATAAATATTAATAACTCTTTTTGGGCAATTTGTGAGCAACTGAACGAATTACTGCAGCAAAACGTAGATACAAAGAGAAATATATTCATAAATACGCACACATGCACACTTATTAGTATATGCCAGCATGTGCCAGCTTTTACTTGTATATGAATATGTATGCATGAGCATGTCAACGTTATTGAGTTTCCTTCTAATACTGGTCTTGCCGATTGACCGCTTGTAAGTATTTACATCGCTTGTTACTGGTAGGTACTTACTGCACATACTCCTGGTAATGCGCGAGGTAAACCATCGACGAACGAAATAAGTATAAAAATAAATCCCACAGAATGAATAGAGAGAAGAAAAAATAAATCGTTTCGTTTGCTTAATACGCAGAGACAAAGTAGAGGCGAATTTTTTGTTGTACTTTTTGTGCATATTCTGTGCATTAGCAGCAACTAAAATTTAGACAAACAAAAATTGGGCAGGTCCTTTTACTCACGCTTTAGCTCTTTGCGGTTCTACAAGCGCTAGCAAGTGACGAATAGATGCTGTAACTGGTACAAATAAACATAAAGGAGCTACAAAAAATTACATTTATTTGGAAGCACTTAGTGAGTATTAGTAAGACCGCGTTCATATAAGGAAGCATTTGTTCTTTCAACTCGTTGCTTGTGATGCTCGTGTTCTATAAACACCCTTTATTCTTCTTATTCTCCTCAGTGTTATTGTTGACTGTAGCTCAAAAACCAAATAATTGTAAGCAACCGAGTTGCTGTGTGTGAACACAACGGCGAAATTAAGGCACCTTTGTTTTAATTTTGTTTGTGTTCGCCGTAATATGCTTTGAGCTCTGTAAGCCATCATTTGAACATAATTTTACATCACCTAGGCCAACTTACCACACCAGCATCACCAGTGTTCCTTGTTAGCCTAAATTCCACTTAACTTAGAAAACATAGAGAGCTGTAGATTTTAAATGACTAAGTTATGTATTTTACATAAATTGAAAGTCATGAGAGAATAATGCTGTCATATCATTTGTTTACTTATTTTGAACAATATTGCTCCAAATATACAGGGTGAACGATATGAAGTGTTACCAACTTCACACTGCTTGTATCTGTAAAACAGGTCATGACATGAACGTCAAAATTGTTCTAATGACAGTTCATAATATTGTTTATAAGCCATCAAAAGCATTTGCGTCTGAGTTTTGTTGAATTTTTTTTTTCTGTGATGGAATTCAAACGTAATAGTTTGATTGCGTTATATAATATTTGGCTGGAAAATTACAACCAGCCATTGTTCGTGAGCTCAGTCACCTCAAAGTGAATAAAATGTTTGTGTATCGCACCATAAAACGTTACAATGATACTGGTAGCTTTGCAAAACGCTATGGAGGTGGACCAAAAAAAACCGCAACAACGCCAGAAAGGGTTCGGAAAGTGAAGGCTCGACTTGAACGAAATCCACGTCGAAGTGGAAGAAAAGCGGCCAAAGATCTGAAAATATCGCAAGACAGCATTCGACGCATATTGAAAAATGAGCTCAAGGTCAAGGGTTACAAGTTCCAAAAAGCACACGATCTTTCACCCCAGCAAAAAAAAGTTCGGTGCGAAAGATCAAAGGAGTTGTTGCGCTTGCACGAACGTGACGAATTTCCTAACATTGTGTTTTCTGATGAAAAAAATGTCCCAATTGAGCAGTTCATAAACGCTCAAAACGATCGTGTTTACTTGACCGAACGCTCATACGAGAATTTGAGCCTACGTATGGCCACTAGAAGCAATTTCCCATCGCAAGTAATGGTTTGGGCCGCAGTGACCGCTGATGGACGCTCTCCAATCGTTTTTATCGAGCCTGGTATCAAAGTGAATGCAACTTATTTTCGGGGAAATGTTTTAGAAGCTGCTTTAGAGCCGTGGACACGCAAACATTTCGGTCGTAGACCAGGACTCGGCACCGTCTCATATAGCTCGTGTGAACAAAGAATGGTTAAAAAATCATGTTCCACACTTCATTTCGTCCACACAATGGCTTTCGAATTCGCCAGACGCAAATCCGATGGACTATTCCATCTTGTCCATTTTGGAGAGCAAGGTGAGGACTAAAAAATATGCCAGTATGGATGCGCTGAAAAAGGCGATTATACGAGAATGGGCCAAAATACCTCAAGATCACATTCGTGCAGCATGCAACTCATTTTTTGACCGTTTGAAGGCTATAGTCAATGAAAAAGGTGGTCATATCGAGCTAAAGTGAATATATGTAAAAATTGTAACAATTGAACAATTTGGTCTTTGAAATCAATAAAAACTAATTTCACATAAAAAAGTTATGGTGTTTTGAATAGGTAACACTTCATATCGTTCACCCTCTATATTATACATAAAATAGATTTCTGGTGCAAATGTAAAACAAACGCGAAAAAAGCGAAAATAAAGACATAGCAAAGAAATAAGCAAAAACAAAACTATATTGTAAACTTGGACAATAACGCTGGTGCAATCGTGATGATGTGCTGAGTAAAAACGTATAAGTTTCTATGAAAACTTAGTAGAATGTAAGTCTTGACAAACAGAGCTCTTACTTTGATGGGTGACGCTTCAGAAGAGGTCTAGAGTCTATCGAGGATGACGAAAGTAGTGGAAAGCTGTTGACATCGATGACTGATAAAAACATAAGTATATAGTATAAAACAGACAGACGTTTACGTGAAGTAATTCGCCAAAAAAATAAAGGATTTGTGCGAAAACAACTCGTGGTTGTATCACCATGAAAACCCACCGTCGTACAGTGCCATCATTGTTTGTGAATTTTTAACCAAGAACGAAACGAATATCATCCAAACACCATCGAAATCACGTGATATCTCTGCGATTTTTTTCTGTTTGATCGAGTCAAACAATCACTAAGGCGAAAGCCCTTTTAGCAGCCGAAATTAAGTAATGCCAAATCGGAGACGGCGCTGTTCGCTGTAACGAAAATAAAATACCACTGGTTCCAGTGGGGGTTTCAATGTCAAACTGATCTGCTTTTTTGTGCGAAACACGGTTATTTATTTATACTTTGACTTTGCAAATTTGGATTATCTTAAATGGATTTGCCCTGAATAAAAGGAAACGTCCAACAGCGGGATGTTAAGTAAATGTAAAATATTACCGATTTCCAGTGTTCTTTCGAGCTGGTCGAATGCAAAAGAATACAATAACTGCAATCATTAAAAAAGGGAAGGAAAAAGTAAGTAACAGGTGGCGCTAAAGTAATCCTCCCATCAGGAAATGCTATAAATTTTGCGATTGGCCCTTAATGTCAGTTCTGTTTTGACATTTGTGTAGTAAACACATGCGAAATACACGTTAATAAACAATGCTACGCTACACTCCTCTAGAACGCGGAATATTGCTGACTATTTATTTGACCAATAATCGGTCGGTGACTTTGGCACAACGTGAATTTCGTCGCAGATTTCCTCGCCGTCCAACGCCTACCGGTGAAACACTGCGACGTTTAGCCGCTCGCCTCGAAGAGACTGGCACAACACGAGATGCTGCCAGGCGTGGCAGACCTCGGAGTAGCCGTTCTGCAGAGAATATTGCTGCTGTAGCCAAGGATGTCATGGAAGCGCCGTCGACATCGACCAGACGACGTGCCACGCAAATGGGTATCAGTGCTGCTGACCGCCAATCGCGTCTAACATACGCTCAAGCCATCCTTAATCACCACCAAGAGGAAGATGATTTTTCATCAAAAATAATCATGAGTGGTGAGGCCCATTTCCATTTTAGCGGGTACGTAAATAAGCAAAATTTACGCTTCTGGGGCACTGAAAATCCGCGTGTAACCCACGAAGAGCCACTACACCCGCTCAAAGTCACTGTATGGTGTGCTGTTTTCGCTGGAGGAGTCATCGGACCTTTTTTCTTCGAAGACGTCGCGGGCCAAACGGTTACTGTGAATGGTGAGCGCTCCAGAGCAATGATCAACGAGTTCTTTTTGCCGCAACTTGATGAATTGGGATTGGAAAACATGTGGTTCCAACAGGACGGTGCAACGGCACACACTGCACGTGCCACAACCGATATGCTGAAGGATGCATTTTCCGGGCGGCTAATCTCCCGTTTTGGCGATTTGCACTGGCCATCAAGATCGCCTGATTTGACCGCTCTAGACTTCTTTTTGTGGGGCTTTTTGAAGTCGCGGGCTTATGTCAACAAGCCTCAGACTCTTGCAGCTCTTAAAGACAATATCCGTCAAGAATGTGAGGACCTATCGCCGGAAGTTTTGGCCAAAGTGATGGAAAATGCCATAAAAAGGGCTCAAATGGCAATCAACTGTGGCGGTGGCCATTTACATGACATCATATTCTCGACTTGATGTAAAAAAAAATTAAAAGACCAAATAAAAATAATCCACAAGAAGAATCAAAGATTTTCATTTTTTTTTAAATGACAGCCAAAAAACATCGCGAGGTTACTTTTGCGCCACCTTGTAGCAGTAATGGTCATTACGCAGTGTCTATTAAATCTAACACCACACTACCAACTCGTACTAGAGGGTTATGACAACACATACTTAGCTACTGATACACACATACACACATTTAAGTATATATATATTGATTCACATACCTATCCATTTGCTGTCAACTATCATAACGTTGTTAAAAACAGAGCAGACAAATTAAAGTTCAGTGAAGTGAGTTTGCAATCAATATGATAGGCCAAAAACGTTGAACAAAAGACTCTTGAAAATGGGTAGAGGTGGCACAATCGTTTAGAACGGAAGCATATGTGAACCATAATTTTTCTCATATCTGTCATGTAGGAGTACCTACACAAACAATGTTACGCAATGTTTTGCTTACAAAATTTACAGCTTCAATTCGAATATTAGCACCCACTTAAAACGTCGGCTGGCAGGTACACGTGTCACTCCCACTGCAATAAGCAAGGATTCAGTTACGAAATAGCACAACAAATTGAAGCCTTAAGGCAACGACCGATTTTACTGTCATGTAACTGACGGCTTCAAGTGTTACTATCGCCAGTAGTGACAGCACAAAGTGGTTTCAAGGACTGACAATACTTTGGTATGGTTACACCCAAACGCACACTACTGTATATAATTATATCGTCCCCTTAGTATAACAATAGCCTATGTGCTCATAGGCTATTATTTTTTTATTGAATTTTTGGATTCTCCATCGTCGATTTTATATGTGGTCAAAATTTTGTCAAATTCTAGTTCCACAAAATGGGTCAAAACGTCACTCAAAAACTAATAAATATTTACAGACATAACGAGATTTGGGTGAGAGCTACTTTCGACAAAAAGTTTGAAATTCATTTTCTCAAAACATCAAAAAATGTATAGGCTATTTTAATACTAAGGGGACGATATGTACATACTATAAATGCGAGGGTTGCTATTTATATTTCTGACCTAACAATGGAAGAACTAACATTGGTGTCACAAAACTGTTTTATTGTTTTTCAAAATGTTCTCCTCGATGATTAATACTTTTCTGCATTAGTTAGGACCCATTTTCAAAGTATTTTGTCTAGTCGTGCCTTTTAAATTTCATGATATCCAACGCGAACACACACTTATTACCACAAAATCTTATTGATGCTCGTCATACTAATGCCTATCACAATTTTATGTTGTGTGGCATGACAATATTGCATTTCGTTCACAACATCGATATTTTCTGGCACCAAATTTGATTTTAGAAACCCTACCCGAAATTCGTCAGTGGGCGAACTGCGCCCCTTATTGATTTATGATGCAAAATTATGATGCATTTTTTCCCCTGTTCACTTCACTCGGTAGCATAAGGCCTCGAATGGATTCTGTCTTGCGTTGGTTTCGTTAATCTATTTTGCTTTCTGGCAGGGTAGGTGATTAGCCAGCCGCTACCAGATGATGGATACTCGCCCTATAATGATTTTAGTTCACCGATACATTCTTATATTGTTAATCCACGTAGAAAACTGTGCAAAATATTCGCACGAAAACGTTTGGGGATTAATACCATTTTTTGGCCGAGATAAATTTTTAAAGCCACTGTAAACAAAACTAATATGGCTCACACATTAACAAGTTTTGAATGCTTTTATGGTAAAATATGTCACACTTTCCAATGGAAATGAGAGATGATGAATGGCAACGTTAGAAGTGCTCAGGGTCAAAAGTATAAATAACAACCCTCGTATATACTCGTATATGTGTGAGTGTGTGGAGTAATACAATGACAATCATATCACTGCATGCGTTTATTGAGCATCACATGGCACTGGCAGTCCCATCAACGTTAGGATTTGTAGTATGATTGTGGGATAAACAAGGAGCCTAGGACAAAATGGAATAACAGAGACAAGTTCAATAATGTTCGTGAGCACGGCACAGATAACACGGTACTGCCCGTTAACTCTCTCTCTCTCTCTCTCTCGGTGCGCTACTGTAAGCAAACGATTCTGGATTCGATACGCTTGAGACCTATTAGCAAAGACTTGCACTTAATTTTCCATAACTTAGGCCAACCTACTACACCAGCATTACGTGTTTCTGCTTTCCTCAACTTAGTAAACATAGAAAGCTGCAGACTATAGATTATTATTAGAAGGCCATTACGCAATGCGACCAGAGCTGATCTATTGTAGATTAATAAGTTATGTATTTTAAGAAGAATAACGCTGCCGTATCATTTGTTTACCTATTTGGAACAATATTCCTCCAAATATTCCTTACAAAATAAATTTTTTGTACAAACGTAAAACATACGGAATTGGGTCAAAGCAAAAATAAAGACAGAGCATAGGAATAAGCAAACAAAAACCATTGTAAACATGGATAAGAGAAAACAACGCGGGTGTCATCATTATTATGATGTGCTGAGTAAAAATGTCTAAGTTTCTATGACAACTAAGTAACATCTAAGTCTTGGCTAAGCGAGCTCTTATTCGGCGGTGGAGGACGGCAAATATGTTGACTAGCAAAACATGTAGTTGTGGCGTATGCATCACATTCGAACAATTTTACATGAATATATGTATGTATGTACTTATATATTTTCCCTTTAGCGCATTCTTAGCTAAATCGACTACACTCCTCATTTTGAGTATATAGGTATATACGAGAGGGTACAATAAGTACGCGTGTTAGAAATGGAGGCACCAGTTTTTCAAAAAAAAAAGAAGTTATTTTTCAACTTAATCGCCTCTTAGACAGATACACTTCTCCCAACGCTCATTTTTTTAGCACCTCCAAAAAATAGGATTTCTCGGACTCTCCAAAATACGCTTCTATCTCGGCGATGAACGATTCCCGTTTGAGCTAAATTCTTTTTCCGCGAGCCATTCCTTCATGTTAGGGAACAAGAAAATGTTACAGGGAGTCAGATTGAGTGAATACGAGGGATGTGTTAACAATTCATAACGTAATTCATGTAGTTTGGCGGCGACAACTCCGGATAAATGTGTTGGTATGTTATCGTGGTGAAACAGGAAGGCCTTTTTCGCCAAATGCGGTCGTGCCTGCTTCAATTTTTTGTGAAGGCGGTCCAATAACTCACTTCCGTTTTCTAAAAAATCAATGAGAATGACGCCGGTCGCATCCCAAAAAATCACTGGCATAACCTTTCAGTCGGAAACTGTTGGGGGGACTGTCTTTGTTTTCTTTGGAGCAGATTCACCGGGGAAAGTCCATTGTTTTGATTGTTGCTTAGTTTCTGATGTGTAATGATGAATCCAGGTTTAATCAACGGTGACAACTCGATGCAAAACATTCCTTCGAATCTCGCCTAAAATGCTCCAAACACTGCTTCGAAGTTCACAGCCGCATCAGCTTGCTGTTGCTTGTGAGCAATCGCGGCACCCATCGGGCCGACAATTTTTTCATCGCCAACTAATCATGTAAAATATTAATTGCCATTCCGATCGACACATCTATGGCTGTTACTTCGCACTTTCGTTTGTCGGTGAGTGAGAATCATGTCGTGGACTTTTTGAATGATTTCCTCGGTAATCACGTCTGCCGGGCGTCCTCGTCGCTCCTCATTAAAAACCCGTTCGCCCACGTTTAAATTCGTTGAACTAAAATTTAACTGTAGTCATAGATGGCGAAACGTCCCCATAGACAGCATCCGACTTTGCTTTTATCTCCTCGCATTTTTCTCATCCAAAAACAAAAATCGAATTACCGAACGATACTGCTCTTCTTCCATCTTAGCGAAAACCACGAAACACGTCTTACTCGAATAGCTGCCAAATCCAAACTAACCTATCAATCAGTCTGAAATATGTTTTGCCGACGTTTGATAAATGGCAGCACACGATGCTAATACCAACTTCCCTCAGGAACTCCTTTTGTCATCAAATACGGGTACTTATTGAACCCCCCTTGTAAATCACTAGTTTGTAAAACGATTTATTAAGCGCAGTTCCTTAGAATCGAAAGAGTTCAGTATATTTTCAGTGGCTTTGCTATTCAACCATTTTTGAAGAACCTTTATTACTTTACCTAACAGAGCACTTAAATTAGAAACAGATAAGTAGGTAGGTGAAATGGTTGAGGTACCACTCTGGTACACCCCAAGTAGCACCAGTTTGATACCATTTAGAGACCTCCCACAGGAAAATATCTACAACCAGCCAGAGCTGTTGTTATAATGGAGAAGATTGATGGGATTTAGGGTGACCTTAATCGTCTAGCTTCCAAACTCGGAAATTTAAAGAGAAAGTCTCCTTCTCTGAAAGGCCCCGATAGCTTCTGCAATGGCGGTTAAATGGTAAACCTAGCTTTTTCGCGTGTGTGCCGTTCGTCCAATGACCGGTAAACACAGCGATGAGTTGGAAATTGAATGGCGTGGAGGACTCCTTCTATTGTACTGTGACCAAAGGGTTTTCGAATAGCTCCATCTTTTATGCACTTACCTGAAAAATAAGTTGTGCAATTCCCCTTTAACAACTGTCAGGAGGAACAGATAAGCTTCAGCATTTCTCACGAAGCACTGCGTTTTCATGCTTCGCTTACATTTTGCTTTCATGAGAGGAGCTCTTAAATAAGCTTGGATCTTATATTTGTTTTCTTTTTAGTTTCTAGTTTGTATAAGTTCCTAATTGTGTTCCTATTCTGTAAGATTTTATGAACATAAATTCAAATAAATGAATAAATAAGTGATGTATTTGTAGTTACATGTATGTATGTATGTATGTATGTATTTATATATGTATGCATTTATGCACGTATAACAAGCTACATTTGCACGTATTAGCATATCTGTTAGTCCTCGTTTATTCCACAGTTAAGTTGTAGTAGCGAATGTTTAAAAATTGTGTAACATATGTTAAGGCGTTGTGTCGTAATTTGTATTCTATCAATTCCCTGTGGTTGAGTGAGTATATATACTGTATGGCGTTTACTACTCGATGCAAACATAGTATGCATTTGTTGCGGTTGTTTCAGTGGCAGCCCATTTCTGGTTGCGAAATTAATTCGCTGAATGTTGCGGTTGCTCAATATTCGATTGTCTCGTAGATAACAACAACAAGAATGGCGACAGTACAGCAACATCAATTGCAAGTGTATGAACCATTTCCTCTAAATGAAGAACTAACTCATTGACTGACTGACTGACAGACTGATGTGAACAACAATAAGTCATTCAACTGTAACGAGCGCTGCACTATGGGCTGGCATCAAGAAAGGTGGCCAAAAGTCGGTTTTGGAACTGGGACCAATGGAGTATATTTTTGATATCTATACACTTTAGAGCAGCTATGAGCAAAATTTCAGAGAATTTCGTTTAGTAGTTTTGCCATTAAAGGGCGATAACCATTCATACTTCGGCTTTTTTTGCACTTGGTCATATAGTTAAAAACAGTGCGAAATTCGAATATCGCTCAAAATATTTTTGGTAAATTTTACGTTTTTGTATTCAGTTAGAATATTCCAACACAGATTATACTGAAAAAGCTTTGAAATAAAGGAACTTGACGAAAAAAAATTAATTTTATTCTTAAAATGTTGTTTTTTACCAAAAAGTTTTAGCCGTCGAATGCTGGCAACTTTTGGCACTCCATGATATTAACAAAATTTCAATATGAAAATATTCTTTGAAGTATCTATTATTACCTATTAATGCGCAAATGTGCGCTTTTTAGTATTTTCAGAGATAACGGTAAAAACGTATGTGCGCTCTGAACAGCTTTTGTACTGTGTCTATGTTCAAATGCCCATAACGTTTTACTGAATTGACAGATTTGAGTCATTTTTGATATATTAAAAATATTTTTAAAAAATCGTTACACAGCCAATAGAAATGTTTTTTTTGTTTACATTACAAAAGTAACAAAGTAGACATGATAAATTAAAAAAATCGTTAGGAGAACGTAATTCTGATTGGGGGAAGGTTTTTTTAAATGTCTAGAATTTTGCTTCTAACAACATAGTAGGCATTAAATCAAAAATAAATTTCAGAAAATTCGAAACTTAGTTGGTCGGCTCATTGTTAAATGCAATTTAATCAAAGCTGTTTCATTATAATGGCGACATTCACGAAGAAGGAAATTTTAGATGCCAATGATGCTGAAAAAGGAAGCGGTGTAAAATATA
This sequence comes from Anastrepha fraterculus, assembly GCA_037575425.1. NCBI lineage: Eukaryota > Metazoa > Arthropoda > Insecta > Diptera > Tephritidae > Anastrepha > Anastrepha fraterculus. The sequence goes on along the minus strand of JAYXIM010012616.1, from coordinate 19,473 downwards.
TTTTAAATAAATTACTAATTGAAGAAAATAAGGTACATTCTGAGGATCTTAAGCGTTTAGTTAAGATGGTTGCGTCTCTTATTTCTAAAAGAAAGGTTAAATACAAAAAAACCAAAAAAAATAATAAATCATTTACAGAGAAAAATGTCGAATGGATTAATTCACAGTTTCTCATTCCAGAATTAAGAATAAAGTCTAGTTCCGATTCTTCTTCCTTGAAACGTGGTCGCCCATGTGTTGAATTTGAAAAAATGTCAGATCGATCGAAGCGGCGGGCAATTGCAAAAATAAGCCAGCAATGTGAAAACGATCCTCTAAAAATATTATTGGCGGCACGACAAGCTGCAATAAAGTCTCAGGAGTGCGAATTAAGTTCGGTTTTGAAGAAAATCATAGAAAACCCAGAGTATTGCGTGAAAATAAAGCAATCCAGTAAAGCCACGCTTTCACTTATTGTGAAATCTCCTGAAGAAGCTCTGGCTTTTTTGATCGATAATGGGCTTTCAAAATCAGTTTATACAAATATAAGGTTAGCAACAAAATTAAGCGGAGCTGATGTTTGGCCTCCTTACGATCGATTAAAGGAAGCTAAAGAGCAATGTAGACCTCTAAAAGAATTCATTCAAATAAATGAGAATGAAGCTAAGTGCGATCTTCAAGCGCTTTTAAATCATACTGCCAGAAGAATTGCCGAGTTGCAGCAAGAAGTAGTACTTTTATATGCACAGAAGTCTAATTTTTGCGACATTGAAGCTGTTTTTATTTTTTCTTGGGGGTTTGATGGAACCAGTGGATTTCCATCATTCAAACAACCTTATTCTGAATCAAGTGTAGAAAAAGTTTATACAAATTTACTTGCTTGTACATGCATTCCTTTAAGATTAGTAACGTCAAATGGGACCATTTTGTGGAACAACGCTATTTCTCAATCTGAAAAATTTTGTCGCCCAATTTCACTTAAATGGATAAAAGAAACTACTGAAATTATTAAATCACAAAAGCAAATAATGGACGAACAAATTAATAAGCTCGAGTGCTTGGAAATTGAGGTACAACATTTTCGTATACGTTTACATTTTTCTTTGCATATGACTCTAATAGATGGTAAAGTTTTAAATGCACTTACTGACACAACATCATCACAGTCATGTCCAATTTGCCACGCGACACCAAAACAATTCAATGATCTTTCCAATATTGCGACAGATGTTTTCTTACCAATTACTGGCTCCCTGCAGCATGGCATAAGTCCATTGCACGCTTGGATTAAAATTTTGGAATGCTGTTTAAATATTTCATACAGGAAAAATATAAGAAAGTGGAGAGTCTCAAACGAAGTTGATAAAAAAGAATATTCGCGCAGAAAAGCAGAAATACAAGATATTTTGTGGAAGAAATTGGGATTGAAAGTGGACATGCCCAAGGATAGAGGTTGCGGAAACAGTAATGATGGCAATTCAGCTCGTCGGGCTTTTCAAAATTCAGAAGTCTTTGCAAATTGTTTAGAGTTGAATACAGAATTAGTAACCAACTTTTCAATAATATTAATGGCTTTATCCTGCCATCTGCCGATAGATCCTAATAAATTCAATATACTGTGCCATCAGACTGCAAGAATTTATGTTGCGAACTACAATTGGTATTTTATGCCTGCGACGGTTCATAAAATATTAATTCACGGCTCTGCGATTATAGAAAATAGTATTTTACCTGTAGGAATGTTTGCAGAAGAAGCTTCTGAAGCCCGCAATAAAAATTATAAGTGTTACCGTGAGCGGCACAGTCGGAAATGTAGTCGAGAAGCTACAATGCAAGATATGTTCTTGCGTTCTATGGATTCCTCAGATCCACTAATAGCGTCTCATAGCTTGAGTTCACGACTACAAAAACGAAAAAAATTGCCTCTTCCATCTGCAGTAATTGCATTACTCGCATTACCAGAGGTTCCGCAAAGTGAAGAGTAACGGCCACTCCTCAAAAGAGATAAAAAAAAAGTAAATCATAAAAAAAATATAAAAATATAAAAAAATTAAAAAAAAAAAATCTTAAAAAAGCAAAAAAAAATATTTTCAGTTCAAATCAATTTTATTTTCCTAAAATATCTTTAATTTTCAAATTAAGAAAAAAATAAAATAAAATAATCTTAAAAAAAAATCGTTTTAATAAAAAAAAACCAAAAAACCGTAAAAAAAAATTTAAAAAATAAAGAAAAAATAAAAAAAAATAAAAAAAAAATTAAAAAAAATAAAAAAAAAATAAAAGTGGAGTCTTCTAAACCTGTAACCTCCTCGTGGTAGGCTCTGGAAACTGCAAATGTTCACCAAACTTTGCAGGCTAATAACAGGCTTATGAAAGTGCTGGAATTTTCAACTTAGGCGCTTGCTATAAAGATTTTTCAAATTCTGAGTCCAGATTCGAAATCAGCGACCTCGAAAACCCCTTTATGCAAATATTTGTATAAAAAATTGATTTTTTTTAATTTCGGCCGCCATATTGGATCCGCCATATTGAATTTTTAAATTCTGAGTCCAGATTCGAAATCAGCGACCTCGAAAACCCCTGTATGCAAATATTTGTATAAAAAAATTGATTTTTTAAAATTTCGGTCGCCATATTGGATCCGCCATATTGAATTTTTAAATCCTGAGTCCAGATTCGAAATCAGCGACCTCGAAAACCCATGTATGCAAATATTTGTATAAAAATATGGATTTTTTAAATTTTCGGTCGCCATATTGGATCCGCCATATTGAATTTCTAAAATCTGATTTCAGATTCGACATCAGCGACCCCAAAAACATGTATATACCAAGTTTCACGAAAAAATGTTTTGATTTCGATTTATGGCCGCTTTTCCTTGATGCCAGCCCATAGTGCGCTGTGTATAATACATACCTACATACATACATACCCGCCATCTTACCAATGTATTAATGTACATACCCCATTTACACGTGTAAACGCAATAACAATGCATAGAAATGGATTACTCTAAACACAAGAATAATGTAATGACTGTCGGAATATGTAAATGTGGGTCAATGATTTTGAAAATATTATTTCTTCTCTACGCTTTTTTTTAATTTGTTTTTGTTTAATTTGTGAGAGCAGGATCATTCATAGATTATGTGGAAATCAAACGCTAAACGAAGAATGGGAAGAAGTAAAATCAGAAATATAAAATAATTGTGCAATAACACTCATAAATTTATGTGGAGTTCGATAGTTGATACAGGACTAATTGCGGACGCTTCTAAAGTTTATTTATGAAATAGAAAATAAACGAAAATATTGTCATATGTGGGAAAGTACTAAATTTTACTGAAAACAAAATCTGGGTAAAATGAAAAAAAAACACAGTTGGAGGTTTTATAATCAAAGTTATGCTAAAACCTTAAAAATACAAAGTTATATGATATTTTTTTAAATAATAACGAAGATGTCTCCCAGGCCAATTATGCCGAAGACAATACTAATTTAGGGTCTCGGATTTTTTTCACGAGAATTAAAATTTCTACATTTTGGCCGAGAGTGCAATAAATAAGGCAATTAGACGGTTAAAATGGACTAAGAAAATTTTAAGCAAGCAATTTTACGGGAAGTCACTGCGGATAAAAAGCTTACACGGCTTAAGATAAGTGCATAAAAAGCGAATATTTACACATTTGACACAGGTTCATTGCGAACACTCACACAAATTGACGTATTTCTTTTTCACTAAAGTGCATTTTGCGTAATTTGTAGTAGCTAAATCGGGTCAAAATATTGCTGAAATATTATGTTTTTTTATTATTTTAATAAAATATTATAAGTGGCAATTAAGTCACTCTTTCTTATTAACTTCGACTACTAGCTTTCGTCTGGTAGCTTTAAGTACACAAGTACAAAAATCCTGCCATATTAGGTTCTTTTCGCAAACTTTTGCTTGATATCAACCCATCCACTGTCCCGTTGTACTACATTTTTATTTTTATTTTTATTTATGTAGAAATCTAGTGCCTGCGAGTGTATTTCTGACATCAAAAAGCTCCTCATCAAAAACTATTTGCCTTTCGGAATCAGCTTAAAATTTTAGGTTCCTCTATTTGTGAAACAACATCAAGACGCCCGCCACAAATAGGAGGAGGCGCTCGGCCAAACGCCCAAAAAGGGTGTAAGCGCCAATTATATACTTATATATAATATATTGAACAGCGAACCCGGTAATATTCTAGAGCTCATTTGACGTAATTTTCAGCATTCATTACAATGCACTCAACAAAATCTCGGAGCAATCGGTCATACACTTTTCGCAACCTTGTCTTTCCAACCTTCATCCTTTCCAGCCTTTCAGTTATTTTGCGATTTTCTTTTTTCTGTATGTTTTTAAATTAGTCCTTCTATTCACTCTTTGTACAGGGCCCGCCATCTATCGTTACGGATTCGAACTAAGTATTATTTGAAGAATGGTAACACTTAGCTGTCATCTGATTTGACAGAAAATTAGTTTTATTCTTCCGCTGAACGCTGGGAAATATTACGACATTACTTTGAAAATCATGGCAATGTTGCAGAATGTGTACGAAAATTACGTACGGCAATGGGAAGAAGAAAAGCACCGAATGAAGCGTATGTGCGTTACTTTGCGAAAAAAATAAGAGAAACTGGATTGCTTGTTGACAAACCAACGCGTGACCGACCAAAAACCGTGCGTACACTCGAAAATATTGCTGTTGTGGCCGAGAGTGTTCGTGAATCACCAGGAACATCAGTTCACCGTCGTTCGCAACAATTGGACATTTCGGAGACATCATTGAGTCGAATTTTGCGTAAAGACCTTGGTATGACACCGTACAAAGTCCAATTGGTTCGGCAGCTGAAGCAAACCGGCCACCCAATGCGTTTTCGCTTCGCTTCATGGGCTTGGGATCGACTTGAAGAAGATGAAGACTTTTACCGAAAAATCATCTTTTCGGATGAAGCTCATTTCCATCTCGGCGGGTATGTTAACAAGCAAAATTGCCGCATTTGGGGCTCAGAAAACCCGCACGCACTCGAAGAAAAGCCGATGCATTCATTGGTCCATTTTTCTTCGAAAATGAGCGAGAAGTGGCCGTAACCGTCCATGGAGAGCGTTACCGGGCCATGTTGAACGAATTTTTGTTCCGAGAAATTGGAGAGGAGGATATTGGTGGCATTTGGTTCCAACAAGATGGCGCTACTTGCCACACAGCGAATGCTACGATCAATCTTTTGCGCACTGTCTTCGAAGATCGCACTATCAGCCGAAATTCTGATATCGTTTGGCCGCCTCGGAGCTGCGATTTGACGCCGTTGGATTATTATCTTCTTAATTTCTGCCGTCAAAGACCAGTGTTATGCCAACAAACCAGCAACAATTGATGCTCTGAAGACCAACATATGCGATGTCATAGCTGAAATACAGCTGCATACAATCGAAAATGTGTTGAAAAATTGGACCGATCGTATGGGATGGTGCAATGCTAGCCGAGGCAGCCATATGAATGAAGTTGTGTTCCATCATAACCGAAAGGATTGTACTCCTTTTTTTATTGCAGGAAAGAAATAAGGTCATCGGTTCTTGGTGTTCTATGAACTTCGCGAACAGATTTTTCAAAGTAAGTTTCCACAATTTGGAAACGTTGGTTGGTGTGGAAAAGTTTGTAGTGCACAGAAATGTCAACACAATTTGCCATTCTCAGCCGTCAAACCATGGTTTTCGATATCGATAGTTTTCTCATGCAGCTAAAAAACACCTGATATTATTTTGTTTGCACCATTTCTACTAACTTTCTTGGCTTGCTCCCTGTAAGAAATGTCTTTTTCGGGGCAGGCTTGTCACTAAAGTCCATGAGATCGAAGAGCAAATCTCTGCGAATAGAAGTGTGCAGCATTTTCCTACGTATTTCCTTCTAAAACAATGTTATGATGAAACTGAAGCAAAAATAGAAGAAAGCACACTGGTAGTAAAAAAATTATTATTAATATGCTCAAATGGTAAACAGAAGTGTGATCAAACGACTACTTTGCAAGGAACTCGAATTTGAAAGTTCCATTTATTTTCGGTTCTGTCCTTAAATGAGTCTAGAAAAATTGTTGATGATTTTTTCTTTAGTTCTTATATTTAACGTTCAAAGACAAATTACTTGAAACAAAATTCCCAATTGGTATGAATTCTCCATATTCTTCTTAAAAATGTTATAAAACATATACCGTCCAACAATTTCCAGTTATTTTGTTTTATTAAGAAGAGGTAAGCCCTTCACTTAATTGTGAATTTAACTTTATTCTATAGCTGCCGAATCTGGCCCTCCAATAGCGCATCTTCTCAACCAAATTTGAAATATATAAATTGCCCATAGTTTCGGCATCTATCTCAGCAATAGCGTGAGCAATACTTTGAAATATTTTAAATAATTTCAACCAAATTTTCAAACTCACAAAACAAAAGTCGCACTGTCAAATCATATAAAGCAATTAGAGAATAAAGTATCCTGTAATTTGTTGCTCGGCTAAACAACCAACAATTACACTCGTTGTTTGCGCCAATTATATTATATATATGTGTATGTATGTATAAAATTGGTTGCCCTCATTGAAATAATTTAACCCATAGCGGATGCATACTCACTTTATTCTATTGTAGACCAACAGTTCGGCAATATCTCGTCCGAGCCCTGAGTAGGTTGTCTCCACGAATACCAGCACTTTCGGATCGATGCGCAGTCGCGCCTCAGAACGATGATCGGGCGCTCTTGATGATTCCCGCGTGTGCTTCCCGCTAACCATGCGACAGTTAATAAGAGGTGAAGGGCGGGTGTCACGCTGAATTAAACTGTAACAACAAATTTGAATAAAAATTGAATTAAAATAAATAAATGAAATGACTGATGACACAAAATGGCATAATAACATAAATTTACATAGTTGTGAGTGTAAGTGAGATGATGCCACATCCTGGAGCCCAGCAGGAAAATTGTATAGTTGTTTATATAAAAGTGAACGTAGGTGTGTATGTGGTCTATAGGCCACGAAATCGCTGAACCTGAATTTGATGTAATTTCGGTGAGTTGTTATGATGATGGATAATGAAAGGATCCGTAAGGTGTTGAGATATTCATAAAAATCATATTTAGAGAACAATTTGGCTCATACGTGCACAATCATATATGAGTTGCGAGAAGATATATAATTTAGAGAAGGAGTATATATAGTAAAATCAAACTACTCAATATTTATTACGACGTCCGCCAGATATGCTTCATATTGAAAAAGAGAAGATACGTACTTTTTTAATTTTATGTTAAGATTTATCGGAGCCACAAGGCACAGGCAACTTTCAATATTGTTTTTTGGTAAATTTAATAAAAAATACATTAATGGGCGTTTAAACGGTAGAGATACGCCCATTATAGACTCCGTTGCTTATTTCCTATAATCACCTTTGCGTGGTAAACCCTACTGATCCCTAGCACTTCTTTGAACGGTTGGGCAACCAACCCGGGAGTAGTAACTAGAGTGAGAGGCAAACGAGAGCGGGAACATTTCCGTGTCTGTGCATCAATTCAGATGCAGCTGAGATCGGGAGCGTTCTGTAGCATGCGGCTCCCTATATAAATGCGATTAAACAGCCAAAATTGGTCGACCAAAAATTTTCAGTACGTATCTCATTGAGGCATGCGGGGTTGCGCATAAAACAACAACACTCAAGATTGGAATACCTATTAGCTTTCTTAAACAAATGCCTCCGCAAAATGTGAGCGAATATTCACGCTCTCACAAACAACACACCCACTAATGAAATCGCAACCGCCCGCTGGAAATCAAAAAGAGATATGGAGTTGGATTGGGCACACAGACAACAGCAACATAGCAAAAATGGCTATTTAATGCAGTCCACAAGAGAAAAGAGATCGTCATCGCCCAAAGAGGACGTGGTACGCAATGAAAGTGAGCGATTCGGTTCCTGAAGTCAAATGAGGAAATGAGGGCGTATGATGCGTATGATAGAAGCCGTTGAAGATACTAATTTCCGTGATATGCTCTAATTAAGGCGGCACATTTTCTAAATTGGTTGCATGCACTTCTTCAATTGTATTAGTTAATTTATTGTTTGTTCAAATAACATTAAGCATATTTGAAAATTTGTGGTACTTTTTTCAAAATAAAAAAATATAATATTTGGAAATTCCTGCCCCAAAACAAATGAACATCAAATAGTTTCAAACTGAAAAAATACGTACTTTTTGAATATAACAGGTGGCGCTAAAATAATCCTCCTATCAGAAAATGCTATAAATTTTGCGATTGGCCCCTAATGTCAGTTCTGTTTTGACATTTGTGTAGTAAACACATGCGAAATACACGTTAATAAACAATGTTACGCTACACTCCTCTAGAACGCGGAATATTGCTGACTATTTATTTGACCAATAATCGGTCGGTGACTTTGGCACAACGTGAATTTCGTCGCACATTTCCTCGCCGTCCAACGCCTACTGGGTATCAGTCGACGGTCTTTACAGCGAATTTTGGTACAAGATTTGAAGATGTTTCCGTACAAAGTCCAGACGGTGCATCAGCTGTTAGCTGCTGACCGCCAATCGCATCTAACATACGCTCAAGCCATCCTTAATCACCACCAAGAGGAAGATGATTTTTCATCAAAAATAATCATAAGTGATGAGGCCCATTTCCATCTTAGCGGGTACGTAAATAAGCAAAATTTACGCTTCTGGGGCACTGAAAATCCTCGTGTAACCCACGAAGAGCCATTACACCCGCTCAAAGTCACTGTATGGTGTGCTGTTTTCGCTGGAGGAGTCATCGGACCTTTTTTCTTCGAAGACGTCGCGGGCCAAACGGTTACTGTGAATGGTGAGCGCTACAGAGCAATGATCAACAAGTTCTTTTTGCCGCAACTTGAAGAATTGGGATTTGAAAACATGTTGTTCTAACAGGACGGTGCAACGGCACACACTGCACGTGCCACAACCGATATGCTGAAGGATGCATTTCCCCGGTGCTTAATCTCCCATTTTGGCGATTTGCACTGGCCAGCAAGATCGCCTGATTTGACCGCTCCAGATTTCTTTTTGTGGGGCTTTTTGAAGTCGCGGGTTTGTCAACAAGCCTCAGACTCTTGCAGCTCTTAAAGGCAATATCCGTCAAGAATGTGAGGACCTATCGCCGGAAGTTTTGGCCAAAGGGATGGAAAATGCCATAAAAAGGGCTCATACTTGACTTTTTGTGAACCACCCTAGTGTACTCTATAAAAAGAAGTATGCACAGGTAACATTAAAAATATTCCATAGGTCTAACAAGCATATTGAATTTAAGTAATAAACACTATATGCGGGGGATTCAAAAACTAAGGTGACTTCATTTTTCCCCAAAAATATTATTTATTTCTCAGTATTTATTTTGCCCTCTTCAAGGTGATCCTCTTGAGATACGCTTGTAATACATTTGCGGCAACGCTTTTCCAGACTACGGTGTTATTTTTTACCAAAAAATTCTTATATATCTAACTGATCTATTTTTTTGGATATTAGAATATCACCGAGCACAAAAAAAAAGTTTAGCCTTGTATCAGTCAAATAACCATTAACCAAGTTGTTACATGGACTGAAAATTGGAATATAGAACTGAATAAAACCAAATCAGTTCACGTGGATTTCATTAAAAAAAAAAATTAAATAAACCTGAATGTAATGCGTCAACGATAGTGGCATATGCCAATAGCGCCAAGTATCTAGGCATGACTTTGAATGTACTCGTAAAGCTCAACTGGAAAGAGCGTATCAAAATCAAAGCATTTGAACTCAATTTAAAAAAGCTGAAGCTTGACTGATTAATTGGCAGAAATTCTGGCTGCCAACTCAAAACAAGCTCCTCATGGACAACTAAGTGCTAAAACCGGTGTGGACCTACAGGTATGGTCTTTAAATTTGCGGATATACCGCAAAGGCCAATACTGATATTATACAGCGTTTCCAAAACAAAGCAATCACGGGAATCACTAAATTTCCCTGATGGCGTGCGTAATTAAGATCTGCACAAGAATTTAGCTATAAGAACTGTATCATAACTGAAACAAGCCGAAAGGATAAAAACAAACATTAATTCAGAAGCTGCCGTACTAAGTGATGAAGGAACTTTTACAAGAAGATTAAAGAGGAAAAAACCTCTTTCTTCCGCAACTATCTTTCTCCAGATTTCTCGATCCGCTATCAATGGCCACCTGTTTTGCATGTTCATTTCTTTGAGGTCATCGAAAACTGAATCTGTCCATCTTGTCTTTGGTCTTCCCTTGCTTCTGAAAGGCTCGGTTTGGTGCTCTTTGCTATGCCATTCTTTCTATGTGTCCAAGTCAGCGTAGTCGTTGGGCTTTTATGTATTTTATGATATTTTGTCCCTTTATAGGGTATTCAGGTTCTAGATTGTATCGAATACGACATGTGCCATCTGCCAACATGATTGGGCCATATAGTTTTCGCAAAATTTTCCTTTGGAATGTTGCTATTAGGTTCACATCATTCATTTTCATCGGTCATATTTCAAAACCGTATGTCCGCATTGGGCGTAGGAGAGCCTAATACAGTACAAGTATGCCCTCTTTGCAGCTCGTAGTCTATGTCTTGTATAGCCATTGGGCACAGCAACATCGTTGGCGCTAAGCACCAGTCCAAGATATTTAAATTCTTCTACAGCTTCAAAACAAGACCACCTGGGCTGTTTTTTGAATTTGCTCGCAGGATATACTTGATTTTGTCGTGGTTAATTTTGTGGTCCAACTTGCAGTATTCCCTTTTTAGGTTGCTACGTCTCGGGTAATTATGCCTATGTCATCTGCGTACGCACATATTGGCATACCTAACGTTGAACTACTTCATCTAGGTTGAAAACCAAGGATCACAGAGCATCTCATTGATTAACTCTAGAGATCACTTCGAACGGGTCTGACAAGTCGTTTTTAACAAGCACTTTGCTAATTGTATTTTGCGGTGTAATCTTCACCAAGTTTGATAATTTTACTCCGATGGTATTTCTTATAAGCGAGGTTTAAATGGGTTTAGTGAAACACTGATCGACAATTCGGCAATTATGAGGCTCTTCGCTAGGGTCTCTTGCACCTCGTTTATTGTTGGTGCTTCAATGCTGCTCTCGGGGTAAAATACCCTAAGTAATCGGGTTCAATATCGCTTTGTTTATTTAGTAACTCGTTGAAGTGTTCCTTGCATCTTTGTAGCAAGAGGGCGTTTCAATAAGTAGCTGGGTTTGATAACAGGGCACTTCCTGAGGGAAGTTGGTGTTAGCATCGTGTACTGGCATTTTTCAAATAACACAAAATAAATTTCAGATTGATTGATAGGTTAGTTGGGGTTTTGCAGCTATTCGATTAAGACGTGTTTCGTGATTTTCGCTAAGATGGAAAGAAATGCGAGAAGATAAAAGCAAAGTTGGATGCTGTCTATGGGGAAGCTCACCATCTATAACTACACTAAATATTGATTCAATGAATTTAAATGTGGGCGAACATCCGGCAGACGTTATTACCGAGGAAATCATTAGAAAGTCCACGACCTGATTCTCCCTGATCAACGAACGCAAGTGCGTGAAGTAACAGTGGCCATTGGTGTGTCGACCCACCGGAAGGGCAATGAATATTTTACATGATAAGTTGGCGATGAAAAAATTGTCGGCCCGATGGGTGCCGCGATTGGCCACAAGCAACAGCAAGCTGATGCGGCTGTTAACTTCGAAGCAGTGTTTGGAGTTATTGAAGAGAGATTCGAAGGAATTTTTGTTCCGAATTGTCACCGTTGATGAAACCTGGATTCATCATTATAAACCAAAGCAACAATCAAAACAAAGGATTTCTCTCGGTGAATCTAAAAAAGTCGCAAAAAGTCCCATCGGTCGCAAAGGTCGTGGCGATGATTTTTTGGGATGCGAACGGCATCATCCTCATGGATTCTTTAGAAAAAGGAAGAACGATCACTGGACAGTGCAACAGTGAGTTATTGGATCGCTTTCGCAAAAAATTCCACATTCATCCGGAGTTATCACCGCCAAACTGCATGAATTGCTGCCGCATCCTCTGTATTCACCCGGTCTGACTCTGTGTGGCCTTTTCTTGTCCCCTAACATGAAGAAAGGGCTCGCGAGAAAAAAAATGTTGTTCAAACGAGGAAGTTGTGGCCGAACAGAGGCGTATTTTGAAGAGTTCGACAAATCCTATTTTTGGAGGTGTTCAAAAAATGACCGGTTTGTTGGGAGAAATGTAACTTTCTAAAAGGGACCTTGTTGGAAAAGAATTTTTTTTTTTTGTTTTTGAAAAATGGTGTCTTCTAACACGCGTACTAATTGGACCAGCTCGTATTCTGTCTTTGTTTTTGATGGTAACGCCACTTTTTGCTGTACATGTTTTTGTTGTTGATATGTTGCACACAAGATTTGATTTTTTGAAGCATTCCTCAATGCTTAGTTGCTAGTGTTTCATGATTTCAATTTGAATTTTATTAATTGCAAATTACTTATTAGTCCTAAAAATCAAATACAAACTGCATATGCCACAAAACAAACAATCGAAAATCGAATGCACGCGAAATTTTGAAAGCCTTATTTTTGAACACACCTAACAATTTATTATTAGTATTACTGTTTTTTTTTCTAATTTTGTTTTTTTGTGTACAAGTGCCCAACTCCAATGTAGGCCGTGCTTATGCTAATTTGTATGTAGAAATTAACTCGAATTCTTGAAATTAAATACTAGTTTGAAATCTCCCAAAGCCGCATGTAGCAGCTAAGTAAATTATTATTTACAGGATCGCGCGCTGTTAAATTTCCCAGTCGCTTCCTGTTCCGAGTCAAAGACACGCACCAGCAACAGTTTGCAGCCAGTGGATTTCTCTGCAGGGATAAAAAATTATAACTCTTTCCATAACACATATACAGACATAGATATGCATATATATGTAATATCTGTATATGCGCACGTTCATGCATATGCGTGCTATTAGTATGCAATGCATGCGTGAATTTCGAAAGCTGTCGTTGTAGAGTTGAGCGATGAGATTGCCGTTTTTACGGCGTTCTGACGAAAAACAACAACAACAACAAATGATATAAACAATACAACAAAATTGTTTGTACGCATTTGCATAAAAGTTGTCACACAAACACGCGCACACGCACACATATCACACATGACACGCCGCTTGCTACTAGCACGCGAGTACGGAGAAATCAGCGCGAGGGGCTGAATGCCGGAAATGCAATTACTCTACAACTAAGTAATAAAAGTAAATTAGCATAAACCTGGCAAAGTTTTTCCGACATCACACAACCCAAACTCTCTCATCACACAAACGCACACACTCACACACACGCACACAAGATACATATGTATGGAGGTCGCGCTCCCAGGGATCGGGCGACTAAGCTGGGCTCTAAGCTACCGTGGGGGTCGGCAGGTTGCGGATAGCCGGACGGCCTGTAGTAGCAGGTTAGTTGCGAATAAGTTCTAACAAATAAGCAGCCCCCGACAATGAGCGGCAGAAACGGAGGAAGCGGTCTAAAAGCTAGCTAATCCGACGAGGTTTCTGTGACAAAGGCGAAACGACACCGCCTTTAATAAAATAAGTGTCCCCCTCACCATGCAAAGGCATGGTGAAATTACAAAAATCCAGAAGCGACTGACCCATATTGGGCGGCTCCCTGGTCAGCGTCTGTCCCCCATGTTAGGGGCGGCTGCTAATTTAATATGATCTACATTAAGACCGAGCCCAGTAAGGTCTTAATTACGATATACTGGAAAATGTTTGGAACATACTGCCACGAGCTGACGGCTGCACTATTCTGTTTCTTTAGTAAGCAGAGTGAAATCTAGCTGAAATGGCATTCAGGTTAATGGTGCAGCCGCCCCCACCCCGTTAAAACTATGGCAAATCTCTAAGAACGCTCCATATCCCGTCGCCATTAAGTGTCGGCGTAGGTCTAGATGTAACATTCCTAGTTAGCACTGATTCGGCTCTGAACTTAGGCTCTCATAAGGAGCCTTCGTCAACCCTCGCATGGCCTCCCTGCTTGCAAAGATAACCATGGAATCATAAACAAGTGACTACGCACCGGGATAGGGATAACGGCTTACGAGTTGGGGTCCAAAAAACTATGAATACAAGCAAACAAAATATAAACACCCTAGAAGAAGTTAAAATAGCAGCTATTAATCCATCATTGGATCTGCCAAAAGAGACTGCAGACGGCAGTAACAGCAGCGGGGAGCTGATAAAAAACCCCTTTCAAAGAAGCTCGAGACTGGCTCATTCGCCTCCGTTGATTGGAAGAACCCGATCTGCGTCACCATGCATGCAGTACAGCAGTGTCGCAAAGGAGCCAACAACAGAAGAGCTCAACCGCAGCATCAGTGCTAAAATTAAAGAGCTAACGGAGATGATGGAACTCCCGAAGCGTAATATCAACCAGCCAATGCGTGATCTGGTTTCGAGCATTTCTGAGCTCCATAAGAAGTTAGAAAGGTCCATTCTGACTTCCAGAATAAGGATGTTAAAAGGGACCAAAAGTGTTGTGCTCGAAGCAAAAAATGAATGCACGCAAACATCGCCTCTTATAAAGCGCGTCACGGATGGTACGCCAAAGAGGTGTATAGACACAGTCGCTGCACGGAAAAGCCCGGCAAAAAAGAGCAAAAGTGACCGCATTGGAACACTGAAGGCAACGCCGGTACCAACAAAAGAGCAAACCAGCTCCGAAGGATGGAACACGGTAATAAATAAGAAAAACCGTAAAGGAAACAATAAAAGCCCAAAGACAGACGGGAAGCAAAAAGACGAAGCAAACACGAGGGGAAATCGCAGGCGACAGAGACCGCCCCGTAAAGACGCGATTGTTGTGAAAAGCGTTGGCAATGTCTCATACGCTGACATCCTGAAACGTGTGAAAACAGAGCCATGTTTACAGGAGCTTAACTCGAAAGTATACGGTGTTAAGAAAACTGCAAATGGGGACTTGCTACTGGTGCTTGAGCGATCTTCTGATCCAAACACCCAGAAGATCAACGAAGCAGTTAAAGCTGCCTTAGGAGATGTAGTGGAAGTAAGGGCACTTACTGAACTACGCCAAATCGAAATTCGTGATCTCGACGAAATCACGACGAAAGTCGAAGTTCATGAAGCTATAACTAGCCAATTCAGGGAACTAAATGTGCCTTTGTCTGCAGTTGCTAACCTACGAAAAGCCTATGGTGGGACGCAAACGGCGACCCTTAAAGTCACACCAGAGATCGCCACTAAGCTTACAGCAGCAGGCAAAATACGGATTGGCCTAGTCATCTGCCGTATTAGAGAAAAACTTGACCCGAAAAGGTGCTTCAAGTGCATGGAGTACGGGCATGTCGCAGCGAGATGCAAAAGTACGGACGACTTCACCAAGTCCTGCTTTAAATGCGGCAGTAAAGACCACCAGGCGAAGAGTTGTACCCAAACAGCAAGCTGCTTAATTTGCAAAAAGAAGCAAATAAGCGACACCGCACACGCGATGACTAGCAACAAGTGCCCTTTATATCAAAGAGCACTCAAAGAAATGCGACATAAATGAGGTTTCTCCAACTGAATTTAAATCACTGCGAGAAGGCCCAAAACCTGCTCGAACAGTCTGTACGAGAGCACAAAATAGATATTGCAATACTCAGCGAACCCTATAAATACGGAAATGGGAATGATTGGGTATCCGACTCAACAGGCAAATCGGCTATATGGAATTGTGGAATGATTAGGTCACGAATGACAAATATAAACGCAACACGTGGCTATGTACGAGCCCGTGTTGGTAAGCTGTTTGTTTACAGCTGCTATCTTCCACCTAGCCTAACCCTAGCGGAAGCCATACACGCTCTGGAAGAACTTACACATGACATTAAACATCATAGCCCGGTCATTGTAGCTGGCGACTTTAACGCTTGGGCAGTGAACTGGGGATGCCCTCGAACCACCCCTAGAGGTAAAGCCCTTTTAGAAGCGTTCGCTATGCTTGACATAGCGCTTATGAATACCGGGAATCAGCAAACATTCCAAAGAGCAGGAAAAGGGTCAATAATCGACCTGACATTTGTTAGCTCTAGCCTTGTGAGTAGTACGAGATGGTCCCTTAGCCAGCATTACACTGGTAGTGATCACTTTGCAATACTTTGCGTTATAGGAAAACATGATAGGCCGAAGTCATGTAACTCGCACGAGGTCAGATACCGGGTTGGAACACTGGACCCGGAAGTGTTCGAGATAATGATGGCAAATTTTACACCTACTGGAAATGCGGCTGAAAAAACTAACCAAGTCATGAGGCAACTCACTAAAGCATGTGATGCAGCTATGAGTAAAACAAGGCCTAATAAAAACCACAGAGAGCCCGTTTACTGGTGGACGGAAGAAATCTCTGCAGCACGCGAAGAATGCAATAGAGCAAGAAGAACATATCAGCGGTCGAGAGGTACGACCAGCTTTGAAAGGAACAGACTCCTATTTAAACAAAAAAGAAAAACGCTGAAAAATGCAATTAAGAGCAGCAAACGCCAGTGCTTCCAAAAACTATGCGAGGATGCTGACAGCAATCCATGGGGATTTGCATACCAGCTGGTGATGAAAAAAACAAAAGCCTTCAAACCGCTTCCCACGACGTGCCCGGTTATTCTGCACAACGTGGTCAAAACATTATTCCCCCAACAGCAAGGCATCGCAGCCAACGCTGCCAGCTGTATGGAGGACGATGGAAATCGATGCCTCGCCAACGCTGACGAAATTTTGCACATTTGCAAACAGATCAAAGGCAATAAGGCACCCGGGCCCGATGCGATCCCGAATGAAGCTCTTAAGTTGGCAATCCAAAAGCACTCAGAAATCTTTGTGGATGTTTACAACTCCTGCTTAGAAGAATGCACATTCCCGAAAGAGTGGAAACTGCAAAAGCTAGTGCTAATACCAAAAGGGTCTAAGCCGGCGGAAGATCCCTCAGGATACCGCCCACTATGCTTACTGGACACGGCAGGGAAAATACTAGAGAGGCTAATTGTAAATCGCCTGGAATCTTCCATCGATAGTGCCGGAGGGTTATCGCCGCACCAATATGGCTTCCGTAAAACACGCTCTACCACAGATGCTGTTATAGCGGTTAAGCGCATTGCTCGCAAAGCGATTGAAGGTTCTCGCTGGCTCTACGGAGATAAAGAGTATTGCCTAGTCACAACGTTAGATGTTAAAAATGCATTTAATACAGCAAACTGGGGCAAAATCCTAAATGCACTGGAGAATTTCCGAGTCCCAGCCTACATTCGGAAAATTGTTGCAAGCTACTTCACTGACAGAGTGCTGCAATACAAAACCGACGAAGGAATGAAAAGGTACAGAGTAACCGGAGGAGTACCACAGGGGTCAGTGTTGGGCCCACTCCTCTGGAATATAATGTACGATGGAGTTTTGCGTCTCCAACTACCTCCAGGATCCCAAATCATAGGGTTTGCTGATGACATTGCAATCGTAGTCGTTGCTAAATTCCTAAACCAGGCCGAATCGATTTGCAACCAAGCGGTCGAAATTACAAAAGATTGGCTGCGCATTAGTGGTTTAAGCCTTGCAAACCATAAAACAGAGGCAGTTCTCATCAGTAGCAGAAAAATAGTTGAAACAGCAAATCTCAGAGTAGGTGACCACGCACTAGAATCTAAGCTGTACATAAAATATCTCGGGGTAATGATTGACCATAGGTTAAGCTTTAAAGAGCATCTAACATACGCCAGCGATAAAGCAGCGAAGGCTGTAACTGCATTGACACGTATTATGATGAATACGAGAGGACCTAAGCAGGCTTCTAGGAAGTTGCTTAGCAGTGTGGTATCGTCTATCCTGCTATATGCGGTACCAGCCTGGGTCGAAGCAACTAACTGCAGCACATACATGAAAGGCATTAAATCGGTGTACCGGTTATGTGCCCTCAGGGTGTGCTGTGCATTCCGCACAGTATCGGAAGATGCTGTATTAGTCCTCGCGGGTATGCTACCAGTTAAGCTGACTGCACTAGAATTCGCCGAAATAAAAAAGCATCGAGCGGATCCGGCACAGCTGACTAACCGAAGGACTGAACGGGAGCGAAGCATCCGTACTTGGCAGGAGGAATGGAGGAACTCCATGAACGGACGATGGACATATCGATTAATCCCGAATATTACAAGATGGATAAATCGAAAGCATGGCCAGATAGATTTCTACCTGACCCAAGTACTTAGTGGGCATGGATGCTTTAAGGCTTATCTGCATAGATTTAAGCACGAAGATGACCCGTACTGCACCTTTTGCGACAGTCTAGTTGAAGATGCAGAGCATGTTTTCTTTGTCTGCCCGCGTTTCGAGCTGGAAAGAGTAGAATTGAGTGATAGGGTGGGGAAGCCAATAATGGTTAGCAACCTAGTAGATATCATGCTTGACTCAGAAGAACATTGGTCCGC
This sequence comes from Anastrepha fraterculus, assembly GCA_037575425.1. NCBI lineage: Eukaryota > Metazoa > Arthropoda > Insecta > Diptera > Tephritidae > Anastrepha > Anastrepha fraterculus. The sequence continues at coordinate 956 of JAYXIM010012616.1, read as the reverse complement.
TGTCAGTAACATGGCTAGGATAGTAATTACCAAGCTGCGTCGTAATGAACAACAGCGCAGATTGTTACGTAGAGGCAATAGGCCACACCCCTTCCCGTGAAGTACCACCTAGTAATACTTAAAGATATTAGGAATCACCAAATTGCGTCACGCTGAACAGCAGCGCAGATTTTCAAGTAGAGGCAATAGGCCGCTCCCCTCCCAGAAGTAATACTTAACGATAAGTAAATACCAAACTGCGATGTGCTGAACATCAGCGCAGATTTTCATGAAGAGGCAATAGGCCGCTCCCCCTCCCGTGAAGTATTACCTAACGGTCGTCCCGCGGGGGGGAAACGGAGCAGGGGTGGGGTTTTTAGTGGGTGAGTCGAAAGACAAGTCTCACACTTTTCGGCTTTCAATGCTTTTTGCCACCTCCAAAAAAAAAAAAAAAAAAAAAAAAAAAAAAAAACACGCACACAAGTGATACCCATGCATGCTGCCGCTAAACATTGACCGGGTGAAGGTGGCATTGCGCGCATTTCGTTGGCTGTGTTTGTTATTTTTGCCTTTTGTGATTTTATGCTTTTTTTTGCCTCAATTGCAGAGCAAGGCAAAGTTTTGCATTTTTTGCCATTTACCACGAAATATTCTACCTATTTTGCTGCTGTTGTTTGTATTAGCTTGGCTACTAATGTGGCTGCTTTGTGTTTTAATTTGTATTTGTATTTGCACTTTACACACCACCTTTAGGCGTTATATGCGTATGTATCGTAGTGTGCGCGCCTTTCTTGTGTGTAGGTTTCCGCTTCCGTTCGTTCACACTACTGTGTGATATGCATCGCCCCAATACTATCTCTTTGCGTTTAGACGGATTTCAACCCGTTTGCCCAGGCGATGCTCGCCCAAAGCATGGAATTTTAATGCAGTCTTTATGGTGCATGTGGTTGTTGTGTTTTTGTGATGATTTTTAATAC